>JARHVA010005266.1:760000-987500 GCA_037957365.1 Torreya grandis | reverse complement strand
CATACTCAACCAATCAATAAACAATCCAAATTCAAATCTCTCGAGGATGAAAAATAGTGTTTTATCTATTATATATATATATATATATATATATATATATATATATATATATATATATATATATATATATATATATAATTAAGTACATTCAAATCATTTGGGTTGGGTATAATTGGAAAATGTAATTAAAGTACAAAATTTCCCTCTAAAATTTTAGAAATTAAGCTTTGGGCCCACAAAATGTGTGGTGATCAAAACATTATTTAAAATCTTGGACCATTAATTTGTTGGTGATCAAAGAATAAAAACTAGTTGTGATTAGAATGGTTTGGTTATTAGATTTGGAAACAAAAACATGAATGGTTTTATTTGGAAAAACTTTACGTGGCCTAAAATTATTCACATATCCAATTCCAAGTTGATAAATCGCCAATATTTTTCTAATTATGATCATTCTATACTAAAATATTCCCTAAAAACTCCCTTTTAAACCTAAGCTATGCTTGAAAAATAGAATGTATTCTAATAATGTGTATATTTATGCTTTAAAAATTACAAATTCTTTGGAAAATAATATGATTGTGAATGATTTTCCTTTAAAAAATAATATGACTTTGAAAAATGATATTAATTCTTTTAGTTGCATACACAAGGAAAATTTTAATAAATTTACTAATTTTTTTATATAGATCAAGTGGAAAATATTATCGGAATGAGATTGGTTAGGGTGGAATATCTCAACAATATTTGCTTTCTCACTATGTAACAAATTTTAAAAAGTAAAAAAAATGTTGTGGATGTAAAGGAAATTTTAGATTGATAATACATAGATGATCAAATTAATATGGGAAACATAATCCACTTTTGGAACATTAATAATATTAATTTGGGTTATGATTGATAAATGTATTGATATTGATTATTTTTAATCACTCTATTGGTCTAAAATTCCTCTTACTAATTTATGCACTTAGTGTAGTATTTTAATAATTTATTCTGTAAATACTTGTCTTCCTCATACTATGTCGGTGTTGTCATTACACACACAAATACACATCATAAATACTTTTTTAAAACAAATAAATATGTCCCTTATAAATAAATAACTATTTATTTCTAATCTTTGAAACGTATGGCATTGTTTGGAAAGAAAAAAAATTTTAAAAATCATAATGGAATTCGATAATCATAATTAGATTATAATAATTATATTTATAAAAAATATTCACATTCATTTAAAATATTTGGATGCCTTAAAAATCACCACCTACATAAATTAAAATAAAATGCACACAATCATTGAAATGGATAATTAATTATCATATAAAAGATAATAAAAAATAGTGAAAAAAAAAATTACCATGGAAATGACATTAAATGTATACCTATGATAAAAATAACATATCTAAATGACGTAAAATATGATGTTATTTATAGCATTTTTAGCATAGATAATCATTAAATAAGCACCCAATTAATACAAAATTCACATGGCACTAAATAACACAATTTAATGAATAGAAACATATAATGGTACTAAATAAAGTATCTTTACTAAAAATTTAATCTTCAAAAAATAATATATATATAAAAGGTGTTTTAACCTATGTTTTATCACAAATACTTCATCATCTCAATTTTATCCCTTTTATCTTTAATTAACATATGCACTTAATTAGTACTTATTTTTATAATTTACCCTATCTTAAGCACAAGGAGAGGACCTAATTTTTATCATCAAACTGTAATGACCCATGTAGAAGTTGGTAACTTCACGTAATAATTATTGTTTTTCTTGTTAGATAAAGTTAGTATGATTAATCTATTAGCTATACTTATATGGTGGTGGTTATACAATTGCAAGTATACTATGCAAATGATAAATTATGATTTATCAATAATATAATTATTGCCTTATGATGTAATTAAAATTATACATGTGTTAGATGTTATATTGATCTCACTCCATGATCTTATGAATTGATAGATATGTTGATTAAATTTGGTCTAACTTAATTCTTTGGCATGGTTAATTATGTTTCTCTAGCTACGAAGATAGAGGAATTTCATGGGTTCAATGAGTGTGCAAGAACATGTACTTATGAATGAAGGAATAAAGACTACATTAAGCATTTTCACATTATGTGTAACCTTGTCTTAGACCCATAACTTATCTTAAACCTTTCTTGATCCAAGTTGGATCTCTAGAATACCAATCATTTTTATTTAGTTTTGGCATGTTTAAATCAATTTTAATCTCTATTTGATTTGGTATAACCACCATTGGCTTGTAATATCTAATGTATGGGGATGCAATATACAAACATCTACAATATTTTTGGAATATTTACAAGCATGTTTATTAATTGTTGATGCATTGAACCAATTAGATAAAATATGTTAGTGTTAGAAGAAACCATAGAATTTTTAAAGAGCCACATGTGCCATTATAGAAATTATGTCCATTTATGAAGGCATGGGCTAGTAAGTAGATTGGTTGGTTGATCCAAGGAAATAAAAAACACTTGTCACCATCAAATTGGCTAATCAAGGATGTGAGAATGCCTATTTAAAGAAGGTGGGTCTCTTAGAGAAGGACCTTTTAGAATTTTGGTAACTTGGATAAGGGAAACAAGAGAAGAACCTAGATAAGGGGAGTCTCAGCTAGTATAAGGATTGAGGAAAGATTACAATAAAAATTTTAAATCAGTTGATAGGCTCCCTTATGACTTATCTACTTTGTTGTTTACTGCATGAAGTTTATGTGATTCTTATTTTGAATTTATATGTTTAGAATGAGTAAGGTTGCATTCCTTGATCCTTATCTTTACTAATTCTATTGGCTATGTATTAGGTACCCTGTATTATCTTATTTTTCATGGGAACTCAGAGTGGATACCATCTTCCTTAGTAGATGTTTTTTTTTAGTGCTTTTGCTTGCATGGGATTAGAAATTTTATTATTTCTTGGTTTTGTTTAGTGCATAGAAGTTTAAACTCTTCATTATGGATGATTTTTGGGTGATATCATGTTATAAATTATGGTATAATTTCTAGTATTCTCATGAATAGAATACTATATCATAAGTTGTTGGTTGAAGACCTGGTTTCCTTATTTGCATGTTCTTATGCCCATTTATATGCTTGATAGAAATGATTCAATTTTATATCCTCTTTATTATGAAATGGATATTTTTCCCTTATGATTAGCCATATCCCTAACCCAAAGACACCTAAACCACTTATTTACTTACTTTCCTTGTGCCATGATTTGAACATGACCAAAACTGGGAGTCTTGAGTTTGTGGATTCTTAGAGAAGTCAACTGATGATGTTAAAAAGGTTAGGAGGTGATCCCTCTTTTAGTTGTTTGAATTCAAAATTGGATTAAGAGGATAATATATAACAACTATTTTTTTTTTGTATTGCCTTACTATGACCAATTATAGGCTAAGGATTAGTTACTATTAATAAAATAGATGTATGCATATGCTAAAAATATATTGTGAACCAAGATGTGAGATAAAAATCACCACTTGTATGTCTATTAATACTATTAGATTATAAAATATAATCCATTTGTGTATTAGGTATTGATACTAGACAAATTAAGATCCATGAACAATGTAATATTCACTATATGACTACCCTATGTATTGTTGTGTAAATTTTATCTTTATCTACTCATAAAATTATGCTCTTTGGCTGATTTGAATTTGGAAGACTCATCAATATAAGAATAAAATTGATCAATACTATTTATTACATTACTACAAAGTTAACTACATATTTTTTTGTTATGAATATGTTATGATTAACCTTGTTGTCATTTAGCATATCTATGTGAGTGAGGATCTTTTATAATTTTCATAGTTTTTGTTATTAGAAATAATAATGTGACTTGAGTAGGAATCACATAATTGTTTATCATTCATGGAAGAAGCATATATGTGGCAAAATATCTTATGAGATTCTTGTATAAATTGAATGTTGACAATATTCTTACTTCAGGGTTTATGAATATTAATATAATATAATATTTAAGAGAGCCCTAGATTATCTATTTATGATGTTGCATTATGCCTTTATATTCCTTAATAGGTTATCTCCTAGTATAAGTCATATTTTGTATGAGGATAATCTAATTTATTCCTTTGTGTTGAGGTTATGAGTAATAGCAATGAATTCTAGTCTTATTATCTTAAATTAGTAGCCTCATGGTGGAGGATTCATCTTTGTGAAATAATCCTTATAGAGAGCTAGTCATACAATTATAAATTCCTTGATCCATATGTAAAATATAGTTCTATAACTACTTGGTAATCCAATGAGATTATACATTGATTTGTTCATAGAATACCTTCTTATTGATTGAGTTCTAGAGGGAGACACCATAATATGTCTTAATTTCATAAAACCTTTATCCTCATCTTGAAAATAAGATAAATGAATATGGAGTATTTGTTTATGGTTGATTTTTTTACTAATAATTTGGCTCAGCTCATCCAAATTCCAAGACCCCATCATTATTGTGCTATAAAATTTCAAATGGTTTCAGTTCCCTCTAGATGAGCTTAGGTTCGCTATGAAACTCAAACTTGCATCAATAGTATGATTATATTTTATCTTTCCTTTAGTCTTCTTATACAAGTTTATAACTAGACCATTCCTCTTTTATGGCCTAATCAATCTTGGAAGAATTCATTTGTTGCACTACCTAAGCCACCTGAACTTTTACATTAGACATTCTCTACTCTTCAGTTTAAATATTTGAATTCTAGCTTTATCATGTACTTTTACGTGTTGAGTAGACTATTCAACCCTTTTTACCTTAGGCATTTTCTCACATTGGATGATTGTCTTTATTCATCAATCCTTGCCTTAATCAAAATACATAGCCTTTGCCTTAGCCTTTTGTTTGAAGATATTTTTCAAAGCCTCTCACCATGATGAGGCCATGTGCCTTCATCATGAGCATTTAGGATTTGATGGGGCTGGCTTGATAGAGGAATTTTGACCAGTCAAATATCAAATTTTTGTGATGATTCCACATGGCATCATCATGGGAAATACATATTTGGTAGGGACTTGCTGAGACCTTGAGCCTCCTGAGAACTAAATCATAGAGATGTAGCCATGTTATTCCATATCAAACATTAGAGCTCATAGAGAGTCTTGTTAGGTTGTGTAGCTAAAAGCTTCACAAATGCAAACATGGAGGAGGTTGTTGAGAGGTTGCTGAGTTGCAGAGCAATCGGTGTCAGTCTGATCAATCGATGTCGGTCATATCCAGTGTAGAGCAAACCAACATTGGTCAGGGATTGGTCGACATCGGTCATCTCTAGCCAGATAGGGACTGACATTGGTTGCCTGTGCAGCTCAAAACTATGAGTGTTACAGATAGTTTGTTAACAAATCAGTTGTTTGCATGTTAAAGGCTAATTTTAGCCTTGGAGCTATGGATCTAATTATTGTAATTAGATGTCTAATTATTATTTGCATGGGATCTATATAATAGACTCATGGGTTGTATTGTAATTTGTTCTAGTTTGAGTTGAGCAAGGTTAGCTCCTTCAGAGGGAAGAGAGCAAGGTGTGTTCCTCCTAGTTCCACAGGGGTGCCGAGTGTGTATGATCAAGTAGAGCTGTAGGTTGTGCAAGTTCAAGTAGAAGATCCACTAGGGTACTGGTTAAAGAATCATAAGGACTTGGTGAGGCAAGGACAAGGGTTATTTAGGGTGTAGAGAGATCTAATTGGTAAGTAAGATCAGTTGATTTGTAGGTGTTTGTGTGTGTAAGGTCTAAGGTAGATCTGTAGGATAGCAAGGTCAAAGGAGACGGGCAACACAACAAGGTGCAAGATCAGGGAGATCTACTTGGAGTGCGTGGAGCACTTGTGGAGTGCATGGAGCACTTGTGTATTTGTAGTAGTGATACTGACTAGTTGGAGGTGAACACCAACTCTATGTTTGAGTTGTGTGTTGGGACCGTAAGAGAGAGAGTGAGCTCTTGAAGAGATTTACTGCTTATGCCCTAGAGGTGTGTAAGGAAGAAGATTGTGGCATCTTCTTTGTTGTATTTCCTTTTAGAAAAGTATTAATACAATTGGGTATTGTCTCTCATATTCTGTGTTATTTTTGAATTCTAGTTACTTGTGCATTCTGGTTAAATTCTGCATGTTTAGTTGCTTGGTAATCAAGTGTGCTTCCAAGTCCTAACAAGTTAGTATCAGAGCTAAGGTTGCAGGGAGTAGGTTTGTGTTTGATTATAGGTCACTCTCAGGGGTTTCTAATTGAGTGGGATTATAGCAATGATAGAATAAATTAAAATAAGAATGGAGGAATTGAAAAGCATGAATGGTCAATTATGGTTTTATGGAAAGAAAGAGCAGGTAAAGAAATATTGTTGGTTGGTAGAAGATCAGCATGAAGGAACTGAAGAAGCAGATGCTATAGGTGTTGTTGCATAAGATGCTTTGGGATGTTCCTTAGATAAAGTAGAATCTTGGTTTATAGATTTTGTTGCCTCTTTCCATGCAACCCCAAATAGAGGGGTTGGTGAGCCTTGTCAAAGTTTTGGCAAAGGGGAAGTGCAGCTGAAATTGCAAGCGGCCAACACATGGGTGTTGAAGGAGGTCATGCAGGTCCCAGTCTTGAAGATGTGGCTAATTTCTTTAGGAAAGTTGGGTGATGAGAGATGCACAGTAACTCTCACATTATATTCTTGGAATGTTACCAAGGATGCACTTAAATTAGCATGTGGTAAGAAAGTAGGTACTCTTTATCTACCTACTTGTATTACTGATCCACTTCTATTGTATAGGTGTGGCTTTGTAGGCTTGGTCACATAAGTGAAAAGGGAATGGATTTTCTTAAGTCAAATGGTAAGATTTCAGCTTCAGAGAGCATAAACTGAGATTTCTATAAGCAGTGGGATGCTACAAGAAAGGATTGGATTTATTACAGGAAAAGGAAGACTGATGTATTTGATAAACTTAAGAACTGGGAAGCCTTGGTGTTCTTGGAGGAGATGATAGATAGAGATTAGTGGATGGGACTGGATATCTCTAAGTAGGGCAATTTGGATAGGGTTTTGATTCAAAGAAAGCTCACAAGTAAAAATTCATCACTTACAGGCAAACACAGGTACTAGTGTCAGTCAGGAGGAACCAATGTCAAATAGACAGGTACCAACATCGGTCATGTGCAGACCAGAGGAGTCAGTGGTGTTGGGTAGGTGGAGACCGACGTTGGTAGGATAACCAGCGTTGGTGACCTAGACAGTCGTATGGAATCGACGTCAATCAGATGCAGACTGTGTGGTGACCGAGGTCAGTCACTGGAATGGATTTTGGGTAGACAACAAGCTGTCAAGGAGTCTCAAATGCCCATATGAAGGATTGAAAGGGTAAGTAAGCCTCAAATTCATTGTTCATCTTCTTTATACTCGTTCACTATAGAGCAGGAAGGATCTAGGAAACAGTGGGAGCATGGCATGATTAGGATGTAGAACCAAATGGGAGATTTGGTAGGGTTGCTAGCTGATATAAAAGCACTAAGAGATGAATGGATTCCTTGGTTAAAGAATAGAGAGAATGGACACATGAGATGAAAGGCCAGGTCATATGGTCTTGAGGAAGCTGCAGGACAGTGGTACAGGTTTGACAGGTGGATGACAAAGTAGGGCTTTAGTTAGTGTCATTGTAACCATTGTGTTTGTCTTACTAGGTGGATGATGGTCATGACATTATCCTATTACTGTATGTGGAGGATGAGGTTGTTGTAGGTTCAGACATATAGGGTTTTTCTGAGTTAAAGGTAAGGTTAGTTCGGTGGTTTGCCATGAAGGATTTGGGAGCAATGAAATTGTTTAGCATGAGTAATCCTAGAGACAAGGAAGATCACAAGGTGATGTTGTCACAGGATGATTGTGTGAAGGTAGTGTAGGATGCAGAACGACAAGCACACCTATAGATGGATAGTTCACAGAATAGGGTCCCCAATCATATGATGAGGTGGAGTACATGTGTACTCCTTGAATTTGCCCAAGCAGTGCGTGCTGTCAGAAAGTTTGTAGTCAATCTAGGAAGGAAGCACTGGAAAGTAGTTTAGTGTGTTCTTAGGTATCTGAGAGGGACCAACAATAGGTCAACATGCTATGCAGGGTCAAGTAGTTTGGATTTGGCAGGTTACTTGGATGATAGATGTTGCACCACAGGTTGTGTGGTGGTTGGTCTTCAAGATTGAGCTTGAAGAGGGATACAAGCTAGGAAATAGATTAGATGGTGTACAGGTATAGGTATAGTGAAGCTATTTATCTCCAAGTGGGAGATTGTTAGGTTATGGAGCTAAAAGCTTCACTAATGCAAACATGGAGGAGGTTGTTGAGAGGTTGCTAAGTTACAAAGCAATCGGTGTCGGTCTGATCAACCGACGTCGGTCATATCCAGTGTAGAGCAAACTGACATTGGTCAGGGATCGGCCGACGTCGGTCATCTCTAGCCAAATAGGGACTAACGTCAGTCACCTATGCAGTTTGGAACTGTGAGTGTTACAGATAGTTTGTTATTGAACCAGTTGTTTGCATGTTAAAGGCTAATTTTAGCCTTAGAGCTATGGATCTAATTATTGTAATTAGATGTCTAATTATTGTTTGCATGGGATCTATATAATAGACTCATGGGCTGTATTGTAATTTGTTCTAGTTTGAGTTAAGCAAGGTTAGCTCCTTTAGAGGGAAGAGAGCAAGGTGTGTTCCTCCTAGTTCCATAGGGGTGCCGAGTGTGTATGATCAAGTAGAGCTACAGGTTGTACAAGTTTTGGTAGAAGATCCATCGGGGTACTGGTTGAAGAATCATAAGGACTTGGAGAGGCAAGGACAAGGGTTCTTTAGGGTGTAGAAAGATCTACAGGGTAAGTAAGATTAGTTGATTTGCAGGTGTTTGTGTGTGCAAGGTCTAAGGTGGATATGTAGGATATCAAGGTCAAAGGAGATGGGCAACACAGCAAGGTGCAAGATCAGGAAGATTTACTTGGAGTGCATGGAGCACTTGTGTACTGGCAGTAGTGATACTAACTGGTTGGAGGTGAACACCAACTCTATGTTTGAGTTGTGTGTTGGGACCGTAAGAGAGAGAGAGTGAGCTCTTGAAGAGATTTACTGTTTATGCCCTAGAGGTGTGGGAGGCCTAGAGGTGTGTAAGGAAGAAGACTATGGCATCTTCTTTGTATTGCCTTCTGGAAGAGTATTAATACACTTGGGTATTGTCTCTCATATTCTATGTTATTTCTAAATTCTAGTTACTTGTGCATTCTGGTTGAATTTCGCATGTTTAGTTGCTTGGTAATCAAGTGTGCTTCTAGGTCCTAACAAGTCTTATGTGGTTGTATACTCTTGACTCATCAATTTTTCACTATCATGTCATTTATCTTGATCACATGAAATCAAGAGCTCAGAAGTTGAACATTGAAGCATGAATTTGTTGTGTGGATGATGGATTGGAGGGCTCACTTTCATCCACATGGTGATTGATCAAGGGGCATGAGCCCAAAGTGGATGAGTATATTGGGGGTTGAGGCCTAAGGGCCTATGATCAAGATAATATGCATGATCACAACCCATAAAGGTTTTCAATGGGAGTATACCCATAGGGCCATGTGGATCCACTTTTGTTAGTAGGGGCTAAAGTCAACAATTACAATTATCCAAACATCTAATGTTGAGTATAGGATATACATAGCCTTTCTTCGAATGAATCTTTGGTAAATATGACTATGTGCCCATTCCTTATAACTATTCATGGGGATCTTTAGTATTTGGTCAAGTTTGATAGATAAAAACATACTATTAACTAATGGCATCTGATTAGTAAAGCATGTTATAATATTTGTGACAACATATATATGAGTAAGCTTGTTCAGTCTTTGATTTTGGCCTATTATGGTTTGGTAGTCATGGTTTAGATTCAAGGCATGAATTTTTTGTATCATAGCCCAAGTTAAACTCTTGTATATTTATGGATGATTTATTTCTAGACACTGCTTTACTAATTCTAGTTAATTGTTGTTTGTGTAATTTTGATCTTATAAGAAGGCAACATACACAAATTCCACCTATGAAAGTTTTTGATGTAGGACCATGTTAAGCCTTGAGAAATTAATCTAAAAATAGGCCTTCCTAGTGTACAGGTTTCATATATGGAGCTATTGGACTCTATACATGTATTTTCCTTGAGGATGTTAGAAGAAGGATACATAAGTCCTGAGAAGTGTTGGTGCATAGGTTAAATTGTGTTTTGCCCCCTATTATACTTGTATTGTTTTTTACTATGAGATCTTGTTATTTATTGAAGGAGTATGAAATACCTATGATATATTATCATTGTAGAAAGGATATTAAACCTTATCATTATGAATTACCTAGTTATAAATGTGTGTGTGTGTGTGTGTGTGTGTGTGTGTGTGTGTGTGTGTGTGTGTGTGTGTGTGTGTGTGTGTGTGTGTGTGTGTGTGTGTGTGTTCGTGCGTGCGTTTATGCATGTTACATGTATAATTGTAGTGGTAAGCTAGATAATTCTACTTCGATTATGATGCTACCATACTAATGATGGACTATAAATTTAAATTAAATTAGATTTTAATACTTGATTTATTCTCCACATATTTCTAATTAAACATATAACTATGAAAAATATATAATGACCTATCATTCTAAAATTGTGAATTCCCTAAAATGTTAATTGCACGTGTTTGGAATGTGGGAGGTTTTTAGAGTGTTTCCTTGTTGTTAGGGAATTGAAACCATTTTATTAATTATGATATATAAAAATATGATAGTCAGGTATTTCCTAATTAATTAATCTAATGTTGATAAATTCTAAACAATTATGTGGTAATCCTACATTTTGAATATGATGAATCTCTTGGAACTAACCCAGATCATGTATGTCTTTGCATAGTTACCCTCTTTCATGTAAAGAGCATGTTTCATTTAGATAAATAAAAGTGGATAATTTCCTTATGTTAGTATACACTTACTCATTTTGTAGATTATAGGTGCATGATGATTAATAATGTATCTTCATATTTTTAGGGGTGCCTGGAATGGATTGAGGTAACCTTGAAGATTATTTTTATTAAGAGAATAAATCAATTAATAGATAAGCTCTAAAACAATGGTGACCAATTGTGTGGTAGTCTTGAGGTGTTGTTAATATTGTTCGAGTCATATGAAACTAAAAGGTAGTATCCTTTAGTGTTATATCTTGCATTTTTATTTTCTTTCATGATAAAAACTTGTTTAATCTTGATGGCTTAGACTGATAACTACTTTGGGCACTTGTATAACATTGTTTACTTATAGGAATTTGAAGGTTGTGAATATGGATGTGACCTTTCACTTTAAATAATGACTCTGCACCTCTATTTCCATAAATAATATGCTTGTACATGTAGGTTGGGCCTAATTGAAAGTGACACTGCATTTTATTTCTCATGTTGAGACCACGAGGCCTGATTTCTATGATAGTATCACATTTTGGTGGGTTATGAACATGGATCATCCATAAGTATGGCTTTTTAAGAGGTATAAAAATAGAATATCCTAAATTTTGAGAATGAATTTTCTATTTTATACCATGATTTAAGGTTATAAAGAAAGCTTAAATACTCTAATGTATAGACTTTGAAAAATGTTGAATTTTCTTGAGATACGAATTTGATAGATAATGCAATCAACTTATTCAAAAAATTTGTCAACAAATTCATAATTTATTTGGCATAATGATTTAATATTAAATATTGTTGTCACTAAATAATGGTGTAAATTATTTCCAATGATCTGAGTAGTATCTAGGCATGCAAATGAACTTCATGATAAAATACTTATGTCATATACTTGTAGTGAGCTATGTTGATAAAGACTTCTAATTTAATTATAATACTTGACAACTTTTGACATGATACTTGATAGTAATGGGATTGTCATGGTGGTATAAATTCAATTCATGTTTGACTTCTCCTATGGCTAATAAAATAATTGATAATGAATACTCTTGTTCCTTCTTCCCCTAGGTGGTTGATGGAGCCACATAGTGATTGTGTTGTGATCTGATTTTTGCTAAGTATACTTGCCCAAATTATTTTAATTTATCTAAGGTTTTGTTTAATTTTTTTGAAAACCATCATTGTTTTCTTCTTGACTTCAAATGTTTTAATCAGAAAGGCTAATCATGGAATTTTTTGATGATTTTTTTTAAAAAAATTTAATTGTTGAGACTTCTTGGTCTCATTTTACTAATTTTGCACTTACATAATCAATTAATATTTCTTAAAGTTTTATGCTTGTTCATTTCATAACCAAATTTCTATGATGTGGTTTGAAAGAATAAGTAGCTTGGAGCATATCTAGTGGGTCATGATGGGAATATGTCATGCAGGTTCAAGACACCATCTTTCGCACTTACCAAACATAGTGGTTTTATACAAGACACTGAGGTGTTTCTATAGCGTTAAGGTTTCTATTTTACTCTACACATTTAACTTGGTTATTGGACCAATGTATTGAAGGCCTCATACTTATGGATTGGCATATAACCCTCTTAGTTGGTGGACTAATTTCCTAAGGGCCTCATACATGTTGATTTTCACATGATTCTCTTAGATGGTGTGTTATTGTAATTATGTGTTTACCTTGGGTTATTGACTAAGGTAATAAACTTTTGGTTAGTTGACTTAATCACTTGGGTTAAGAGGTTAGTTTTTTTTATCAAACTTAGATATTTCATGCTAGTTGATGTAGTTTATTTCACCCACCCTCTCCATGAATCTTGAGTGGTTCTTTTCTTTGCCTATTTAATAGGCCTTCATGTATGGTTCATATTATGTGATATGTAATACAATATTATTCTCTTTTAATCTCTAAACTCAATTTAATATGGTAATCAAATCCCATAGTTTGTAAATCCTGAGTGGAGGTATGTGGAAGCTAGAGAGGTCAGTGTCTTTCCAAGGATGAGCTTCATGCACCTAGTGGAGAGATGAAGGAGAGAGAAATAATCACATAACTCTATGAGATCAACTATAAGATCAAAAAACTACCTGAGAGAATCAAAATAATGAATAATAATAAAGGAGGTTAGAGGGATCAGTTTAAGAGGCTTTGAGGCCTTTGTTTATTTTTCTAGGTAGACCATATAGTGTACGGTGCCGTATAGTTTAGGGGAGAGATATAAAATTCAAATGTAGATCATTTTTAGTGAAAAAAAGGTCTAAACTATGAGTTGAATCTAAACTTTATTAGTGGTGTAGATAATTTTTTATTTGGTTGAGTAATTGGCTCAAAATCTATGCTTGAAGTTTCATAGGTAGGCTAATTTTTTGATTGGCTAATTATTTTCATGAAATTTTAAACTTAAAGTTTTATTATTTCAATTATTTTTAATTTTATAATTGAAATAAATCAAAACATTAGCGAGTAGGGGTTATTGGGGACCTGCCACTGATCAATAATCATCGAAGCATCTGAGAAGTTAAAAATTCCACCATTTTTTAGGTTTTTATCTAGATGTGAACGAAGAAAGAATTTTTAAATTAGAGTTGTAGGTTTCCCTATTTAACTGTTTCAGTGAAAGAACATTTGAGATGTTGTAAATGATATCAAGTTTGTTGCTAAAAATTGGTAGAATTTCTTAGTGTCAATATAGAATCCATGTGTAGAAGTAATTTTTTAAAAGTCATTATATTTTTTCTTTGATTTAATTATTTTCATGAAAAACTAGGTCAAATGGCTAGTATTCAACACCTGTTACTACCAGATTCTCAAAAATTGACAGGCAATAACTTTAGTTTGTGGAGTCATAAGGCTTTGATGATATGTGCATATCAAAATCTTGATCAAATATTGTTCTATAAAGAGCAAAGGCCTACCATTGATACCAATGACTATGATAAACATCATCCTGAGGATCTTATGTTTTTAAAATTGTCATTAGGAGATAATCTAATCCTAGAGGTTAGAAATATGACCACTACTCTTTGGACTAATCTTAGTTTGAAATATCATGTTTCTAAAGCTGATAAGGTATTGTATTTGAAGAATTTATTGGTTTTTACTAAGATGCAGTAAGGTGGCTCCAATTTTTAGTTTTTGTTGTAGATCAAGGACATTAGTGATCAGTTGAAGGTTGTGTAAAAGCCTATTGATGAGCAATATTTGATTTCTCTAGTTATGCAGAGTCTTCCACATTCATTTGAGTCATTTTTGGAGTCCTTAAACATGATTCCTAAGACATAGAATTTGGACTTTGAAAAGTTGTCCACATTATTATTTCAAAAGGAGAGAAGGCAAGAGTAGGTAGTGTTGTCTACATATACTTCTATAGATAGTTCATTCTTCAAAAAGGGAAAGGGTAAATAGTTTGGTAGAAATAATAGTTCTCTAATATAAATTTCACAAGTAAGTGGTTATAATAAGAGATCTAAGTTGAAATGTTTTTACTGTAAGCAACCTAATCACCTTAAGAAAGATTGTAGGAAAAAACAACAAGATATGGCTAACCCTAGAAATAAATCTCATCATGTAAATGTAGATAAAGGTGAAGGTGAGGATACATCTCATAATTTTTATTTCATGGATTCTAGTGGTAATCCTATAGTGTATCAAATTTGGTACTTTGATTTAGGGGCATCTCACCATTATACATGACATAAGGACTGGTATGTATATTTTGTTGGAAATAATAGTAATAATGAATTTGTATCTTTGGGAGATGTTAGAACTCATTTTATGAAGGTATATGGTAATATTTAGATAAGTTTTAATGGTACAGTATGGTATAAATTTAAGAATTTTAGGTATGTGCTTGAGATGAACAAAAATCTACTTTCAATTAGTGAGATCACTTCAAAATCTGATTTTGTTGCAAAGTTTCAAGGACAATAATGTTTAGTCACTACTAGAGATAAATAGATTATTTCTATTGTGATTGGTGATAAAATATTTTATAATATTGTAGATACACACAAGGAAAAGGAAAGTTCACTTTCTATGGTTGATAGCACAAGTTCACTATGGCATGAAAGGTATCAACATTTGAATTTCTAGTATTTGACTACGTTGAATTTTAATGGGATTCCTTCTATTTGGGATAGTCATCATGTATGGTTTATAATGTGTGCTATGTAATATAATATTATTCTCTTTCGATCTATGTGTTCAATCTAATATGGTGGTCATTATTCCTAAGGGTATCATAGCTATTGAGTTGTATGATTTTAGGTTGTAAAAAGCTTTCATGGTTGGCATTAAATGTTGAGAAGGGAGATAGTCCCATGTTGTATTTTAATTCAACATAATTGGTGAGATGGGAGGCATTTCCTCATGTTCATATTATTTAGAAGATCCTTTATGTTTTAGATGACACTAGATATGGTGACTCATTGTTGACCTAGATTTTTATAATGAATCATTATGAAATTAATATGCTTTAATCCCATTTATAATGGTATAACTATGGATGGATACCCATTTTATTAGGTTGGTTTTATTCTATTTGGCACCCATCATTTTTTCTATCAATATGAAATGTTCATCCATGGAATATTTGAACTCTAATACTCATAGTACAAAATTTTGGGTTTATGCCAATTGGTAGAGATGTGTATTATAGTATGGTTTACATTAGGATGAATTACCATTTTAAGGACTAACCATAATTTAACTAGCAACTTTAATAATGGGTAATAATTATCTAAATAACCAATTATCATTTAACATGATCCATAATCATCTATTGTGACTAGTGAATATAACATGGTAGTATAACCCTGATTGGCGCAATAATTTAATCTAAAATCATAGAACTTTTATATCTTATTGTAATTATAATTGATCATGTGACTTTAACATGTACCCATAACTTGAATAAAAACTCATTCAAAGGATGAGAATACTAATAAGGATTAAGATGGAGGATGCATCTGAAACCCTAATCATAGATGCAAAGTATGTGGGGGTGAAAATAATTCTAATGATAATACTATTATTTTTTTTATGATCAAGAATCATTGCTTATTTTGAGTTATTTTCAATTATTCTCATTATGCTAAAATTCTAGCAATAGTTTTACCAAGAGATTTATGTAAAAGTGAATATCTTATGTAGTTGAATAACTGATTTTGCCCTATAGGTGTGATCCTTAACTTGTACTACAGGTATAGAATTATTTTTTTCCATGCATTTTATAAGGTTAATGGCTGAAAGATGAAATTTAAAGGAGTCAAGTTACGAAACCAAAGAATTGGCATCAAAATATTGTTGATCAACTCTATATAAACTTTAAAACTCTTTAAAAATAATGGGAAATCATGTCACAGAAGATTGTATCTATGTTATCTATAATCTCATATATTTATTGAAGGAAAATTTGCAAAGTATATTTGAATAACACCAAGGGATTTTTGAAATCCTAAAGGATTTATATACTAGTTCCTTAGGTAAATTAACTTTAGCATTGGATGACAACCTTGATAATATAGTAGTTTGTCCTAAAAGATCATGATTCTTCACATTGTATGTCTCCTTAGGATGGTAAATAGGTACTTTTGGATTAGTCCCAAGCATAATGGCACTCACACATACCTGGATATGTCAATAATACAAGGGTTTTTAATTTCACTATTAGTAAGACTATGTCACAAGGATGAGTGATTCCCTTAGTGGCAATCCTAATCAGTTACTTTTGGAATCCTTATAGAGAGAACCAAGTTGTCCTGCATCATGGATGATGCCTCTTAAGGAGGGAAGACTATAACTCCCCATGTATAAGAGGGTAACTTCAAATAATAATTTTTATTTTTCTTGATAGATAATGTTAATAGACTTAATCTAATAGTTATGCTTCCATGGTGGTGCTACTACAACTACAAATACACTATGCAAATTATATATTGTCATTTATCAATGCCATCATTATTTCCTTTTATTTAAATTGAAATTATACATGTGTTAGATGTTATATTAATATAACTACATGGTCTTGTGAAATCTTAGACATGTTGATTACATTGGTATTACTAAATGCTTTGGAATGGTTAATTTTGGTAGTTTATATATTAGGATAGAGGAATTTCATAGGTGCAATGAGTGTGCAAGAATAGGTCATTTCCAATGAAGGGAAAAGGACTATGTCATAAATTTTCAAATCATGTGTAACCCTATCTTAGACCCATAACTTGTCTTGAACCTTTCCTAATCTAAGTTGGATGCCAAGAATACTAGTCAGCCCTTTTATTTAGTCTTAGTGAGTCTAAATAGATTGTAATATCTATTTGAGTTGGTATAACCACCTTTGTCTTGTCATATTTAATGTATGGGGATGTAGTAAACAAAATTATAGACTTTTTTTAGATTTACAAGCCTATATATTAATTATCAATGCCTTGAACTAATTAGAGGAGATGGATTAGTCTTAGAAGCAACTATAGGATTTTAAAAGATCTGTAAGCACCATTATGGATAAGACATGAACATCAATTAATTAAGGCATGGTCTAGTAAGTAGAGTGGTTGGTTGAGCCAAGGAATGAATAAACACTTCTCACGCTTGGATTGCCTAAGCAAGGAGGAGAGAATGCCTATTTAAGGAAGGCAGGTCTCTCAAAGAAGGACCTTTTGCAATTTTGGTAACTTAGAGAATGGAATTAAGATAATAAGTTGGAGAAGGAGATTCTCAACTAGTATATGGATTGAGTAAATATTCCATGAAAAAAATTGAATCGATTGGTTAGCTCATTTATGACTTATCTACTAACTTGTTTAGTATATGAAGTTTGTCTGATTTTGTAAATAACTTAGTAGATAAGTCATAAGCGAGTTGAATAATTGATTCAATTTTTTTCATGGAATCTTTGCTCAATCCATATACTTATGGATTGGCACATAACTCTCTTGGTTGGTGGACTAATTCCCTAAGGGCCTCATACATCTTGATTTTCACATGATTCTCTTAGATGGTGTGTTATTGTAATTATGTGTTTACCTTGGGTTATTGACTAAGGTAATAAACTTATGATTAGTTGACTTAATCACTTGGGTTAAGAGGTTAGTTTTTATTATTATAAAACTTAGTTATTTCATGCTAGCTATTGTAGTTTGTTTCACCCACCCTCTCCATGATTCTCGAGTGGTTATTTTATTTGCCTATTTAACAGGCCTTCATGTATGGTTCATAATATGTGCTATGTAATATAATATTATTGACTTTCAATCTCTAAGCTCAGTCTAATATGGTAATCAGATCCCATAGTTTGTAGATCTTGAGTGGATGTTTGTGGAAGCTAGAGAGGTCAGTGTCTCTCCAAGGAGGAGCTTCATGCACCTAGTGGAGAGATGAATGAGAGAGAAATCATCACATAACTCTATGAGCTCAACTATAAGATCAAAAAACTGCCTGAGAGGATCAAAAGAATGAATAAGATTGAATTGAGGTCAGAGGGATCAGTTTAAGAGGCTTTGAGGCCCTTGTTTATTTTTTCTAAGTAGACCATATAGTGTACGGTACCGTATAGTTTAGGGGAGAGCTATAAAATTCAAATATATCATTTTTGGTGAAACAAAGGTCTAAAATATGAGTTGAATCCAAAATTTATTAGTGGTGTAGATAATTTTTTATTTGGTAGAGAAATGGGCTCAAACTTTGTGCTTGAAGTTTCATAGGTAGGCCAATTTTTTTATTGGTTGATTATTTTCATGAAATTTTAAACCTAAAGTTTTATTATTTCAATTATTTTTAATTTTGTAATTGAAATAAATCAAAACTTTAGCTAATAGGGGTTGTTGGGGACCTACCACTAATTAATAATAATGGAAGCATATGAGAAGTTAAAAATTCCACCATTTTTTAGGCTTTTTATCTCGATGTGAATGGAGAAATAATTTTTAAAATTAGAGTTGTAGGTTTCCTTATTTAATTGTTTTAGTGAAAGAAAATTTGAGATGTTGTAAATAATATTGAGTTTGTTGCTAAAAACTGGTAGAGTTGCTCAGTGTCAACATAGAATCCATGTGTAGAAGTAATTTTTTAAAATCCATTATATTTTTTTTGATTTAATTATTTTCATGAAAAACTAGGTCAAATGGCTAGTATTCAACACCTATTACTACTAGATTCTAAAAAATTGACAGGCAAAAACTTTAGTTTGTGGAGTCATAAGGATTTGATGATATGTGAATATCAAAATCTTGATCAAATAGTGCTTGATAAAGAGAAAAGGCCTACCACTGATACCAATGACTATGAAAAACATCATCATGAGGCTCTTATGTTTTTAAAATCATTAGTAAGAGATAATCTAATCCTAAAGGTTAGAAATATGATCACTGCTCTTTGGACTAATCTTAATTTTAAATATCAAGTTGCTAAAGCAGGTAAGGTATTTTATTTGAAGAATTTATTGGTTTCTATTAGGATGCAGGAAGGTGGCTCCATTTTTTAGTTATTATTGTAGATAAAGGACATTAGTGATCAGTTGAAGGTTGTGTAAAAGCCTATTGATGAGCAATATTTGATTGCTCTAGTTATGCATAGTCTTCCACCTTCATTTGAGTCATTTTTGGAGTCCTTAAACATGATTCTTGAGACATAGACTTTGGACTTTGAAAAGTTATCCACATTATTATTGCGAAAGGAGATAAGGCAAGAGTAGGTAGTGTTGTCTACATCTACTTCTATAGAGAGTTCATTCTTCATCAAGGGAAAGGGTAAAATTTTTGGTAAAACTACTAGTTCTCTAATATAAACTTCACAATTAAGTGGTTATAATAAGAGATCTAAGTGGAAATGTTTTTACTGTAAGCAACCTAGTCACCTTAAGAAAGATTGTAGGAAAAAACAACAAGATATGGCTAACCCTAGAAATAAATCTCATCATGTAAATATAGATAAAGGTGAAGGTGAGGATACGTCTCCTAATTTTTATTTCATGGATTCCAGTGGTAATCATATAGTGTATCAAGTTTGGTACTTTGATTTAGGGGCATCTCACCATTATACATGACATAAGGACTGGTATGTATATTTTGTTGGAAATAATCGTAATAATGAATTTGTATCTTTGCGAGACATTAGAAATCGTTTTATTAAGGGATATGGTAATATTCAAATTAGTTTTAATGGTACAGTATGGTATACATTTAATAATTTTAGGTAGGTTCTTGAGATGAACAAAAATCTACTTTCAATTAGTGAGATCACTTCAAAATCTGATTTTGTTGCAAAGTTTTGAGGACAATAATGTTTAGTCACTACTAGAGATAAAAAGTTATTTCTATTGTGATTAGTGAGAAAATATTGTATAAGCTTGTAGATCCACATAAGGAAAAGGAAATTTCACTTTCTATGGTTGATAACACAAGTTCAATATGGCATGAAAGGTATCAACATTTGAATTTCTAGTATTTGACTACATTGAGCAAGACTAAGATAGTTAATGGGATTCCTTCTATCTGGGATAGTCATCATGTATGGTTTGTAATGTGTGCTTTGTAATATAATATTATTCTCTTTAAATGTATGTGTTCAATCAAATATAGTGGTCACTATTCCTAAGGGTATTATAGCTATTGATTTGTATGATTTTAGGTTGTTAAAACCTTTCATGGTTGGCATTAAATGTTGAAAAGGGAGATAGTCCCATGTTGTATTTTAATTCAGCATAATTGTTGAGTTGGAAGGCATTTCCTCATGTTCTTCTTAATTATAAGATCCTTTATGTTTTAGATGACACTAGATATGGTGACTCATTGTTACCCTATATTTTTATAATGAATCAATATGGTTTAATCCCACTTATAACGGTATAAATATGGATGGATACCCATTTTAATAGGTTGGTTTCATTCTATTTGGCACCCATCATTCTTATATCAATATGAAATGTACATCCAAGGAATATTTGAACTCTCATACTCATAGTAAAAAAAATTTGGTTTATGTTAATTGGGAGAGATGTGTATTATAGTATGGTTTACATTAGGATGAATTACCATTTTAAAGACTAACCATAATTCAACTACCAACTTTAATAATGGTTAATAATGATCTAAATAACCAATTATCATTTAACGTGATCCATAATCATCTATTGTGACCATTGAATATAACATGGTAGTATAACCCTGATTGGGGCAATAATTTAATCTAAAATCATAGAACTTTTATATCTTATTGAAATTATAATCGATCATGTGACTTTAACATGTACCCATAACATGAATAAAAACTCATTCAAAGGATGAGAAGACTAATAAGGATTAAGATAGAGGATGCATCTGAAACCCTAATCATGGATGCGAAGTATGTGGGGGTGAAAATAATTCTAATAATAATATTATTTTTTTATGATCAAGACTCATTG
This sequence comes from Torreya grandis, assembly GCA_037957365.1. Taxonomy (NCBI): domain Eukaryota; kingdom Viridiplantae; phylum Streptophyta; class Pinopsida; order Cupressales; family Taxaceae; genus Torreya; species Torreya grandis. The sequence continues at coordinate 966,090 of JARHVA010005266.1, read as the reverse complement.
CATATTTTGAGTTATTTTCAATTATTCTCATTATGCTAAAATTCTAGTAATAGTTTTACCAAGAGATTTGTGTGAAAGTGAAGATCTTAAGTAGTTAAATAACTAATTATGCCCTATAGGTGTGATCCTTAACTTGTACTACATGTATAGAATTAATTTTACATGCCTTTTATAAGGTTAATGGGTGAAAGATGAAATTTAAAGGAGTCAAGTTACAAAACCAAAGAATTGGCATCAAAATATAGTCGATCAATTCTATATAAACATTAAAACTCTTTAAGAATAACGGGAAATCATGTCGTAGAAGATTGTATCTATGTTATCTATAATCTCATATATTTATTGAAGGAAAATTTTCAAAGTATATTTGAAGAACACCAAGGGATTTTTGAAATACCAAAGGATTTGTATACTAGTTCCTTAGGTAAATTAACTTTAACATTGGATGACACCCTTGATAATATAGTAGTTTGTCCTGAAGCATCATGATTCGTCACATTGTATGTCTCCTTAGGATGGTAAATAGGTACTTTTGGATTATTCCCAAGAATAATGGCACTCACACATACCTAGATATGTCAATAATACAAAGGTTTTTAATTTCACCATTAGTAGGACTATATCACAAGGATGAGTGATTCCCTTAGTGGTAATCCTGATTAGTTACTTTTGGAATCCTTATAGAGAGAACCAAGTAGTCCTACATCATGGATGATGCCTCTCAAGGATGGAATACTATAACTTTACATTTATAAGAGAGTAACTTCAAATAATAATTGTTATTTTGCTTGATAGATAATATTAGTATACTTAATCTAATAGTTATGCTTCCATGGTGGTGCTACTACAACTACAAATATACTATGCAAATTATTAATTGTCATTTATCAATGGCATCATTATTTCCTTGTGTTTAAATTGAAATTATACATGTGTTAGATGTTATATTAATATAAATCTATGGTCTTGTGAATTCTTAGACATGTTGATTACGTTGGTATAACTACATGCTTTGGAGTGGTTAATTCTGGTAGTTTAGCTATTAGGATAGAGGAATTTCTTAGGTGCAATGAGTGTGAAAGAATAGGTCATTTCCAATGAAAGGATAGGGACTATTTCAGAAATTTTCAAATCATGTGTACCCCTATCTTAGACCCATAACCTATCTTGAACCTTTCCTAATCTAAGTTGGATGCCAAGAATACTAGTTAGCCCTTATATTTAGTCTTAGTGAGTCTAAATAGATTGTAATATCTATTTGAGCTGGTATAACCACCTTTGTCTTGCAATATTTAATGTATGGGGATGTATTAAACCAAAGTCTAGAATGTTTTTAATAGATTTACAAGCCTATCTATTAATTGTCGATGCCTTGAAGTAATTAGAGGAGATAGATTATTCTTAAAAGAAACTATAGGGTTTTACAAGATCTAAAAGCACCATCATGGACAAGAAATGAACATCAATTAATTAAGGCATGGTCTAGTAAGTAGAGTGGTTGGTTGAGCCAAGGAATGAATAGACACTTCTCATGCTTGGATTGCCTGAGCAAGGAGGAGAGAATGCCTATTTAAGGAAGGTAGGTCTCTCAACTAAGGACCTTTTGCCATTTTGGTAACTTAGAGAATGGAATTAAGATAATAACCTGGAGAAGGAGAGTCTCAACTAGTATATGGTTTGAGGAAAGATTCCATGAAAAAAATTGAATCGATTGGTCAACTTGCTTATGACTTATGTATTAACTTGTTTACTATATGAAGGAGTACGAATACTTGGCTTGCTTATTATCTTTACTTCACTTCCCTTGTATTTTCATTGGTCACCCCATAGTGTCATGATTTTTTGTGGGAATTCAAAGTGCAAACCATCCTCCTTAGTAGATTTTGTTGTTAGCATTTTTGCTTGAATGAGATTAGAATTTTTCTTCTTTATTGGTTTTTTGATGTAAATCAATGGTTATGTTCTTCATGATATAGGATTTTTGGCTGATCTCATGTTAGACACGATGGTATAATGTCTAATGCTCTCATAACTAGTATAGTAAACCATAAAAATTGACTAAAGGCCTATTTACCTAATCTATATGTTCCTATGTATGTTTGTATGCTTGAAATAAATTATTCAAATTAATATCCTCTTGATTATGAATTTTTTGATTTTTTTATTAACCATCTCCCTAACTTCAAGATACATAAGCCACTTCTTTCCTTACTTTCCTTACACTATGATGTGAACATGCCTAGATCTAGTATTCTTGACCTTGGGGATGCCCAGACTAGTCACTTGATGATGCCCAAAAGTGTGGAAGGTGATCCCTCCTTTTGTTTGCCAAAGTCACACTTGGAGAAAGAGGAGACCATATAACAACTATTTATAATTCTTGCTGTGTCACCTCGATATGGCCAACTATTGGCCAAGGATTAGTAATTATTACTAAACTAGATGTATGTGTATGCCAATGATTTCTTATGTACCAAGATATGAAATACAAACATTTATATAGAACCAACTATATGTCCATTAATACTATTAGATTTTGAAATATAATATGCTTTTATATCAATGCCTAATTAATGTAGGTGCATCTAAAAAACATATAAATATGGTCTTATTAATAATCTTATATGTTTTTAAAGTCTCAATAAGTCATTAATTTGGAATTAGAATTATTTTTAAGGTCATTTATGAGTTTAGGGAGGTTTCCCTCCAAAATAATAAGTTTGAATTTTAAAATTTGTATGAAGCAATGTATGAGTAATTATTATTTCAAAATGTTTGTAACAAGTTTGAATTGGTATGTTAGTAGTCTAGGTACATGTATGGGTCTGTTAGAGGTTTATTTAAGTCATTATTATCCCCATATGAAAAAATAAATAAAAATACATTGGCCCTAAGTTTTTGAAAGAGAATCTGATGTAGAGGAAACCCCTTGACAACTCACACTTATGCTTTATTTCAATATACCACTCTTTGAACAAAGGTTCCTAAGGTTTATATGCTCTTTTATGATTCAAGAAATAAATGATGGTTTAGTGTTATTTATAATCCTTCTTAGGATAATTATATTCCTATTATACTCCTCATCCAACTTACTATATCTCTCTATACTTATTTCACCATCTACACAACTTCTCTCACCTTAGAAAATAATCCATGTATCCTTTTTTAGGGTTTCACTCCTTGTGAAAATAAGTACATATGTTTTTTGAGAAAATAATACCATTCATAATACCCTTTATATTTTTATTCATATCTATGAAGTTTTAAGTCCTTAGTCTCCTTGGAATTCATTCTTTTATCTCCTTTTAGGTCTTTGTTTAGGCCTAATTAGGCTTCCTTTACCCATGTCTATACTTAATCACCTAAAATCATAATCCACCATAATTAATTAAAAAAAACTTCATAATCACTTAGTAGGCATAACACACTATGAAATTAAAAATATATAGTAATTTTCACTAGTTTAAACTTCACATAAATGGATTTTTGTTCCAAAACCCTAGTTCAAGGTTATAACTGTCTATAGGGACCCAAGAGAAAGTATTTTGATGATTTAGATTAAAAAAAGTGTTTCAAGATCTTGTGTAGGTTTTTAAATTTTATAGTAATCCCTCTCACCTGTTAAATTCATTTTTTGCTTCCCTAGACATGTATGCAACACATATTAGAAAGTTATGTATATTGACTGTGTGAGTATAATGTTACAATCACAGGTTATGGATTGGTTCCTCCTTTATAAACCTAGATACATCTTAATAAAAATATAATTTAATTTAAAAAAATTAATATAACCTTACCAATTCTTATAGGAATTCATATCCACATTTTTTTATACTTTCTTCACATACAGTGCTTTCGATCTTTTTTAACATAGAAAATAGAGCATATAGGGTCTACACGATTGGTCTTTCATAAAAGTCTTTTAAATAAAATAAGATAATTCTTGAAACACCATAAATAAACAAGTATAAAACCTTATAAATACATCATACCACAAAATAACTATTTTTATTTAGTCTTTCTATTAGAATACTGACTTACATAGTCAACTTAACATTTATACACATAAAATTAGAGTCTATCATTAGTTTGGCCTTTAAGAACGAGGGGTAATTGATAAAATTAATTGAGTTTTAAGTATATCCATATTATAATGAATCCTTTCTAACTTCCTCATGCAATAAATTACAAATTTTATACCACCTATAGCCACTCTAACCACCTTTGGATCTTCCAACGGTCATTTGTAAGCAAATTTACACGTTGGAACAAATACCATAGTTGATTTTTTCCTAAATATATGAATAAGATCCATGTATAGACAGATGATGTCTTAAATAATTCTCTCAAATAATTTGACACCTCGATGACTCCTTCAAAGTACTCCTATAACACCTAGAGAAGACAAAATCATTCAAAAATTTAAATTGTTGAATTTGGTGGGAAAATGCCAAATTTGAACTCTAACCTACCTAGAAACCTCTTGACACTTGGAGAATATTATAAAGTGTCTTATTATACTCTTAATATAATTCAAACACCCTAAATATGAAAATTTACTGTAAAACACTTGATCAAACCAAAATTTTCTCAAATAACACAAAATATGTCATCCTTTGAAGGATGCTCCTACATTAGAATCTCAACTAAAATTACCATTTATAGTCTTAGTGAAGATAAAAAATACTATTTTCATCAAAGCTCTTGTGTAATAGATCTTATATACCATTTTCAAGTAAAAGAAGGTAAAATCTCTAGTTTGGAAGGTTTGGATGATACTTGCAATTAGTAAAAATAGGGTCCTATAGGTGTATGCTTGATCATATTCTCAACATATAAGAGTGATTTTGTGTGTAATATATGAATATGTTTTTAATATACATTAATCAAGATTATTCATTCAAAATTTGAAAAAATTTAAGCTCATATCCTTGTATGTTGTCTTGAAAAACTCTTAAACCCTAGTTTTTCTATATATGAATAATCTTGTAGTCATTCATAGTATGTATAAATTCTTGCATGAACCCAATTTGAATATTGTATTACTTAAAAGAGTTTTGTAATATTAATATACATGTTTTAGTTTGAATGGAAAGGCCATATAGTATATTAACAATCCTTAATACACTCTTAGCCTCTAAAACCTAAAAAAGCCCTAAATAGGGTTTGATAATAAAAAAAGGGTTATAACATCATTTTTATCCATTCAAAATTTGTAAACCTTTGTAGGAAGGTGTAAAAACCTATTTAAGAACATTTTAAAGTCTTTTTTTTGAGAGAGAGATGCTGAGTATATGGAAAAATATGATTGTGTTGTAATTTTCTATAGGTTCTTATTTGGAATGATAGCCAGGAGTGAATTTTGACTCAAATTATATAATAAAGAGAGATAAAAAACTTTTTTATAAGTTTAAATCCTTTTTTTAACATCATATAATCTAAAATAATTGTTTTATAAGTTTCAAAATGATCTAAATGATGTTTTGAGAACTGAGTTAGGCCTAAAAACCTAAAAATATAGTCTAGTCTAGAATTTGTAAATGAATTGATATTGGCTTATTAACATAAAATAAAATATTTCATAATCTAAAATTTTGTAAATAATCCATCCAAAAAATTTAGAAGTGAAAAATCATTATTTTTGAGGTCTAGATGCTTGAGAAGTTATTATAACAGTCTTAGGGCTATATATTGAGTTTGAGGTCATAAAGTGAACTATTGAATATGTGAATCCATTGAAATGTTTTACATGAGTGTAATTTTCATGCCTTGGGTATATGAATGAAATTAAAGAAGAATTAAGTCAACATAAAATATTCCATAAGAGATTTTACAAGAATACAAATGACTATTCCTAAATTTGTAGTTTGTCTTAAAAGAAGTTTACAAAGAAAGATTCATTAATATCATTAATTGTGGTATCATAGATTGTATATTACACACAATCATAGGATTAATAGTTTAATAAAGGTATTAAAATTATAAATTATATATAGTGATAGCAAGAGATAGATAATATGAGGTCCAAGAAGGTAGGTTACCAATGCAACACACTTGGAGGTAATCAGACACCTCAATGTAAGGGTGGTAGTTATAGAAAGAAAATAAAGAAGAGGAGTAGATGTTGGTGACATCAGTGATAGATAATCATTATTTCATACAAAATAATTAATATAAGATATATATGAATAAACTCTATAGGAAAGACTTGCCAAATCATTCATAGGGGTAAGGATAAATACTTTGAATATGAAAATGTGGATGAAGATAAACATGTGAAGTTTTCCATGATAAGGATAAAATGGCATGCTTCCATATGGTTGGATGGAATATAGGAGGAGATAAGAAAAAATATAAATCCAAAGATAAAGAGTAGGGATAGGATGGTTTCCAAGCTCAAGGGTAAAATTATACCTTGAGATTATTAGACTATTATTTAATAAAAATTGTATAATTTAAGACAAAAAGAAATGTTAGTAAAAGAGTAAACTAAAAAAATTTATATATTGACTATTAGATAAGGTCATATTGAGTAAGATATGGAGAATTTTTTTAGATATGTTAATGTATTAAAGTTTATTATATATGATGAGAATAGTCTTCTTATACCCAAATCAGTTGAAGAGGCATATCAATATGCTAAAACAACCCCAAAAAAATTCATGAATAGCCAACAGAGTGCATTTAAGACAATGTGTTCATCCTAACACTTCACTTGATGACGTAAGTGATATTCTAATATAATACTTGTGTATGCATAATTAGACCCAAATGAGGTGATCCAAGATAATTAACTAGGAAAATTACTCATAAGGGATGCTATGAGGAAGTAGGTTGCCCAAGGGATGGTTTATGGGGTTCAGAGCATATCGATGTATGAATAAATGGATAGGTCCAAATGACCATAAATGGCACTCATTCTTTTGCATAGGACCATTTCTAGGTCCTTATGCGTCACTAAGTATCTTCTCACCTTAGAGGGTTTAGTTCTGCTTGAAGACAGGTAAACAGTTATGTTCAAACTAATTGGAGGGGATAAATTTACACACCTCAAGTTAATGATTGGTTAAAATATTTATATGAAAGGAGAAAAATATATAACATCAACATCCAAGTATAATATACAACATACTACTCATACATGGCAACTAACAATTAATTTGAGTACATACAAAATATACTAAATTCCCATGAGAATACAACAAAATTATCATTGCTTAAAAAAATTACAACCCTAAAAAAAAAACCACAACATCATAGGTCCTTATTGAGTGTTGAGGTTATCAACCTCCTCATGGTGTAAGGTCATTGCACCATAACAAGCATACCCCTTTTGAGTTCACAGAACATTTAATTAATAAGCATGAATGCTACCATCTAATTAAATGAACAATGATACAATTATGATCAACTTCATTATTCATCAAATATGATTCATTGGCAACCTTTAATCATATCTATGTCAATGATATTATATTGGCAATAGCCAATGCATTGTAATTATTAAAGGAGAATTAATGAAATTGAAAGTATATGGAAACCAAAGGTATATTTCATTCCACATTAATTATTCAATCAACTATAAGGTTAAAAGTAAAGGAAATATATTCAGCTCATATAACTTTCACATATACTTTATTAATTTTTAGCCATTATTTAACTCTAAAATCTATGAAGAACAATGAATGGTTATCTCATTACCCATTCCTATAACAAAGAGTTCATTAAAAAATCAATCCACCTTCATTCAACATCATTTTTAGTATAATAATACTTAGTAAAGTAATATGTCTCAAATATGAACAAGTATAAATCATGCATGCTTACCACAAGTTTCAGTGTGAACCATAAATTAGAATTAAAAATAAATAAAAATTCCTACATGAATTGAATACATATACAAGACTTATAATATTAGTGATGTCTTATTCAAATAATAAATTGAATCCAATTTCCAATTGAGTGGAATCCAAATAAAATGTTCCATTTAAGGAATTAGTATAAAATAATGTCGATCACATCATGACACAATAGTGCATTCAATTCCATCCTACAAGAAAGAAGATGATAAGATACTTAGCTCATAGAAATAAGTCCAATATGTATACATTCAACCATTATTTATTTATATAAGCATCAAGCAAGGCAGAGTACACCACTCAACAATTCTATTCCATAATGCAAGTAATATAAAATAAATTATTTCAACCACATATTAACCTTTCTTTCCATAATCTAAATTCAGCTTATTTATGTATTAGGCAACCCTTAACATAGAAATGACACTCAAAATTTTATTCCATTTCATCAATGTAACTAATACTGAAACTTAAGAAAAGAGACCAATAATAATGGATTGATTAACCATAACGTACATACCTTTGTATGTTTCCATGTAGGTATAAAGTGTGAGATAGATATAAACTTATTTATTCTTTCCACATATGCAAGTAACAAGCTTCACTAAGTTGATTTTTATAATCCATATATAAACATCTAAAAAATATATGTATTTCCATAAATAAGTTGAAAACCAACTAAAAAAATAATTATATAAACTCATGTTATTCCAAGAGTTAATCCCATGTATACAATAGAACCATAATCATATATATATATATATATATATATATATATATATATATATATATATATATATATATATATCTGAGGTGAAATACTTAGATAACTCCTCAATGGATTCCATTCAAGCTAAAATTCTAAACTTGTTCACAAATCAAACCAACCTACTTATGTAGGATTAAACATCAAGGATAAACAATACATATGCATAACTAACCCCTGCTAAGATTTACCATATATATCTCTTGTCAAATCTAAACCATGTTATTCAAATATACAAGATTTAATGCCACACTAATAATGGAATCAATGAAATATTCTAAGATATAAAACTAATGTTGTTCATCTAAATATCTCATAATAAGAACTTGAGTATGTGTAAAGGATTAAATCTAGAAAAACATGATTAAGCATCGTACCATATCACAATAATATAAGCCTTTTGCCTCTTTTTCCAGCATGATCCATCTTCAAGTACAATGTTAGCATACCAAAAATGCCAAGTATATTTTTAACCAATATCAAAAGCAAATAAGATTATAACTACACTCATGAACCATACTATATGAATTAATAACAACTAAGCTAAGAAGTAAATAAATAGCATATAATAAAATGTTATCTAATACCTCACACCTATCTATGAGATCATATAGGCATGTGAGTAACATGAAACCAAATTAGACAACCCCTTCCAACTAGCCCTATGATCCCAACCATCATTGGCCCTTACCAACCCATCCATCAATTGGATGGTGGTTTCATCTACCAGGGTTAAGAAGGGGTTTTGAACAAGGCAATATTCCAAACCATCAGATGAATCAACACATTACATAACATGAAATAGGTAAGTGACAATCAAACACCATTCTAAGGTGAGATAGAAATAACCAAGCTTGGCATTACTGTAAATTGATAGTGGGGATATCCACTTTAGGCTACTCTAAGGATATACTAATAGATTAAACAACTAAAACATGTCCATAGCATTTATAAAAAAGAACTCAAAAACCCTCTAAGTGTATAGTCATCCTATAATATCCTGGATACTGATCTATATTCCATGCATATAAGCACATAGATAACATCTTAGCCATTTATGCCTAGTCTCGGAATGATTAAAAAATAGTAACAAAAATCAAATAAACATATAATAAAATACAAAACATAAACATATAACTCAACAAGTTACATTCAACCAAGCCCACAATCCATTATAACTCAACAAATTAAATAGTCAATATAAATAGACCAACCAACATATTAATTATGGCCTCAGGCATATAATGATTTCTAAGGTAACATACAATGATTAAAACATTCATTCATCTTATCAAAATGATTTTAAACCAAGAATTGATATATGATATTTGTAGGAACATTATGAGGTCTCACAACCTCATATGATTCCCTAAATCATAAAAATTGATTTAAAATATTTTAAAAAAAAATAGCAGACCATCATAATGGTTTTTTTAAAATCAAATCCATGTTATAATTTTATGATTCCAATAGGATTTACCTAAATCCCAACATTTCATTAGTATATAAAAAACATAGAGAGCCTCTATAAAACCACAACTCAACCACTAAAAAATTATGTAATTCCCTTAACCATGGTTAAGATCCCCAAATAAATAAATATATATATATATATATATATATATATATATATATATATATATATATATATATATATAATATTAAACTATTAAAGAAATCATGAATAACTTGTTCATCAATAGGACATAACTAGTTAGAGCTTCATTCTAAAATAACCCAAAATGAAATATGAAACTCAACCATTTAAGATTTTAATGAACCCAAATCAAATTTTCCATAAAAATAAAAACATTAACAAACATAAAAACATCTTTAAGATTGAATAAATCCTAGGTCAATTTCAACTAATTCATGAATCAAACATTAAACCATGCAAGTTATAATATAGGGTATGGCTACCCATTTTAACATGCTCAAGCTGAAATAACCCATAATGAAACATATCAGCCCTATTTCATGTATAAAAAGGTGCAAGGTTTTATAAAATTAGATACCTCTATTAAATACAAATGAAACACACACAATCATAGTTGTACAAAAACCATGGCCTTCCTTATAAGGAATAGGGTCAATGACCCAAAATGTATAAATGAGTAAAATATATCCAAAAATTTAAATATATATGTAGTTGTGATGTTTACACCATATAATCACATCACACAAAACTTTCCATGAATGACACAAAATCTTCTAATCAACCATATATATACCCAATCTAACATATAAATGCATGTATGAATAAAACTATATGGTGTAAAATAATCTCTTTTCAAGTGTATATGAAAATTATCAATTAATTTAGCTAAATGGGCATTGGATACCCATCCCAAAGTCATATGACTTCCCTTTTGTGTATACAATGTCTATTATCTCTATAATTTCATTCCAAGGAAAAATAACCAAACTTCAATCATCAAATGACTTACACATATCATTGGAAGATAAAAAATAAGGATGCTATAAATTCAATAACTAGGTTTGAAATGATATTCTTCCATTCAATGAAATCAACCATCATAAACAATCCAAAATTCATCAATCCAAAAGCCAAGGTCCTAAAAAAATCAAACTATCCTATGTTTTCTCTCTATTATCCCTATTCTTTTCCTTCTAGCATTCCATCCACCCATCATCAACCCTATCCTCCATCCTTATATCCAAATCCCTTACCCCTCATCAATTTTAAATTTAATGCTAGGAGAGAGAAACTCTCCCAATGTCATCAACCCCTTCTCCAAGACAACCCCTACCAAAATCATAAATGCAACAGTCATAAATGACACATACCAAAAAATCCAAAACCATTAAATAATAACATAATAAATTATAATATAATTTAAATTTTTAAATTTCATAAGGGTCAAATTAACCAAGTGACCATGTAATAGTCCATAGGGGGTGGAGGGGTCATGGGGGTAGGTCTAGGCAAGTTCCCTAAGTTGTCCAAGTCTTAGTAAGGGGTGAGTCCAAAAAACTAGTGTGTAAAAAAGTTCACCAAGGAGAAAGAGGATATGTTTGGATTGAGAAGTTTAAAATAAGATCATTGAACCAAATAACACTCTAACAGTATACAATAATAAATAACATTACAACAAGGTACCCAAAGATAAGATGCAATAAGGCAAGAATACTTACGATAGAAAAAATGAACAATATACTATCCAATGATAAGGGAATAATCTAAAAACATAAGGGTACCTGTCAGAACAACCCAATTACTCAATAATCACTTTGATACCCCTAATACTAATACCAACATCTAGCCTAGTTCATACCTCAGTGTCTATAACTACCTAATGTACATCAGTAGTATCTGATTGATAATAGATATGGTAATATAAAAATATAATAAAATGTTAATTACAATAGTAATCCATGTAATCAACATGTGTAAAATTAAAACATGAGATGCCTAAGTATCATCATATCATTATCCAGGAATATAGTCTAGTTAGATAAAGAAATACAATAACCATCTATAAAAGCAATAATAATAATGATTAAGTAGTCATATAGGAGTATCAAAAAGGTGAGGTTATGACATCCTCCCCTCCTTAAAGAGGAGTTGTTCTGATAACAATTTATCAATAAAAAATAATGTCAAATTGAATAGAGGTTTTAGTACTTTGTATACCAAAACTTACATCTATTAGGTCATATAACTAACATATTTAGGGGTTTTAATCTTAGTTACCCACTCATAAATAATTTATAATATCAAAACAAATATCAACCAAGCCTTCCTCTCAATATGAGGAAATATGAACTCATAAAACTATGTTTCATAATATTAGTTGTAAAAATTGCAATCCAATAGATTTCTACAAAATATGTGGATTTGGGTTGTTTTTTTCCAAAACACATTCTATTAAATCAACTATACTCAAAATTTCATAATGTTCTATAGAATTTTAAACAACATTGCATTCATACAGGTATGTGTCATTACCACCACCTAAGTATGCTTCAGACATACATCTATTTCATTCATTCAAGAATGAAAATCAACAACATCAACCAACTTCTATGGTTCTAACAACTTGTGTTGTGTATGAATACCTTGCTAGTAACATTAATCATATAATGTTAGCAAGGAAATAGATCTATCAATCCATGGTTACTTATCTTTCACCATTCATCATTTATGGGTTAGTGCTACATCCCTCCCCAACCACACCAAGCATCAGAGAAGCCACACTCGATATTAACATGCAACCTAAATGTCTTCATTATACTCCTCAAAATCTGTGTGAGCTCACATGATGGTTATAGGTATTACAATCCTACCATCTCACTATACTTACCTCTTGGTAGCATAACAAAGTAAATAAAATTTTAAAAATCTACCTGATCAAGACTTAAGACCACTCTTCTTGAGCATAAAATCAGCATGCATTACAACCATGCTTAATCAAAATAGAATATTCATTCTAGAACATTCCTTTCAGCTAATTCAAACATTACCTTAAACATATCAAGATTGAATTTACAAGTCAATATTTGATCATAATTTAGAAATTTTAGTCTTGTTGATTTTATATGAAAGTTTAATTTTCAAGACCAATTGGTGCTTTTACAAGGCAACATAAACAAATTCTCACAAGGTTATTTGTACCACAACCTCCAATAGGTGGTTAAATGGATACACAATCCATGAATTAACCATTATGCATGAATATCCCACAACCATCCTATGGTTCTTATGGTGCACAACGCAAATCAATCAAGTGGATACTTCATGGAAAGGGGAGAAGTGGGTTTTTAGCCTATGTGAGACTCCACTCCCTAACCTGTACTTGGTCAAATCATCATGGTTGAAGTGTTATGTTCACAGTAAACCTCTTACTTACATCAAGGTTCAATGTTAGGACTGTGATTCAGGATCACACTAAACAACACATTCACTATACCTTTGTAATTCTTTGGTTAATAGAAGCTAATTCTAGAAGGAACTACATCACAAGGTGGTTCATAATCACAACACATAAAATCATATACATATAAAAATATTTCTATCAAGGATAATATGTATGTTTACAACTAGTTTCATTCATACAAAACAATGAAGTTACAAGTTGGATGATTAATATTATCAATAGAATTAAAATCTTTACATAACATACACAAATGTACATGCACTTAAGGAAAATAAAATACAGTGTCACACATGTGGGTCCAAAGTTTTGGTAAATTATGCCAAGGTATTTTCACATCACACCACTTAAACACATTGGTAAGTGAAGTACAAGGGTACATGGTCCTCATCAGTCTACTCGATGTCCAAATGTCCTCCAAAATGGCATAAATATCTAGTATGTAACATCATGCTTAGTTTAAAGGATCTCAAGTTCATAGACACCTTCTTATAAGGAAAGCTGTGTTCTAACATAGCCTATAAATCTATATCCATGGGTCTCAAAAAGTTACCAAAAGAATTCATGCCTCATGGATTACATGGCTAATATTGTCTAATAATAATAAGAGATCCCCAAAACTCCCTGACTTGCCTAAGTAAGTAAGTCATATTCACCCATGAGTCCCTCTAAGCTTGAGTTACATCCTTGGAACTTCCAAAGGTGTTGTACCTAAGTCATCATAAGATGGAATGCCCATATAAGCCACATATGATCACCAAACATGGTTTCATGATTCCCATAGCAAGCTCTATCGCTGTCCTTCCAATGGACTCATGTTAACATGTCAAAGGTTGACTAGTAAAGCTTGCTTTAACACAACACAATATCAAGAAAGGATTAATGTAGCAAAGTCTCTAGGTCAATACTACATCATCATCATGAAAATCATAGTTTCCATAACCATAATATATCTTCAATCATAAAAGACATCCTCATAGATGTAAGATATATATCCATAAGCATATGACACCCTCGTGGATGCCAAAACTTAGCCAAAAATCAAATAATCATTAAATATATTTGAAGCATAATCAAGGGCATCACAACCTCCTTATGAAATCAAAGCACACCCATGCTTAATAATATTAACATGGAATCAAAATATACCCATACACATCCAATAGCTTCTAGCCTTTTTGAGTGACAAAACCATAGGCTCCATCGTCCAACTTGAAGGGCCAATTTTTCAAAATAGAAAAACCTAAATTCAGATGAAATACATGAATTTTTTGCACTTTAGTATTATAAATTCATAATTATTAATCACTACCTAGTTATAATGGTTATAATTTAGCCACCATAACCAAGGTTTCAACTCGAAACCTTACCTAGACTCAACTTATAAATCGAATACTTGGAAAAAAATAATGTTCCCCAAACATCGACATAATAATCTATAATTTGTGTGATCTATTTTAATTATTTTGGTGAAACAACACATAATCCAAACAAGTATTTACCATTGCTTGTCCCAGTTATCAATAATTACAGCTATAAAAACTCACAACTTATCCATAATGAGTGCTAGAAAATTGGGCAAAAGAAGAAAGGAGTAGTCCTATAATATTATGCCAAACCATAGAGGATCTACTAATGCCTTACAATGATTTTTATGATTTAAATCTCTAGCATAGCATAAAATAGTCAATCAAACTGATATAAATATACTATTGCAAAAAAAATGGTTGCACACACATAATAGTTTAGCATATCTTTAACATGGTTTACCATCATGGTTCCCTAGAAGGCAACTTGCCATAGAATAGCCTTGTCTAATTATGAGCATATAAAAATTTTGGAGACATTGTTACTCTAATTACAACCATACATATTACAAGAGGCATGTTAATTCCTTAGTTACAACATTGAGCTCTTTGCAATCAATAAACTAATTGTTTGGTTTATTGCACAATAAATACAACATTCTTACCTATGAGGTTAGCAATGGTTATCACCACCATTCATGCCTTGTGGATCCTCAAAGGTTCAATACAATCCCATAGCAAGAAGAAAATACAAGCTCGACTGATTTTCCCAAGTGAACTAGTTCCACTTACCCCAATCTAGCCCTCTAGTTTTTAGTTAAACCCTTGGTCTTCCTAGATCCATAATGTTCAAAGCATCTAGTGATGGGTTGCCCATACAACCCATCAAAATATGTTGGGCACTATTTTCCCTTCATTCTAAGAGTGAAGCCTTTACTACTTGTCTCCCATTGATCCTCCCATACAATCTAATTGTCAATAAGTAAGGCTTACCCAAATGCAACCAAAATTGGGAAGGGTCAACCCAAGCCAAGGCCAAAGTAGAGAGTAACAACCACTATGAAAATCAGACTTCCATCAACCTAGTTCCATACATAACACCAGTTCAACCATGATTGTTATCACACCTTAAAGGTTGATATACTTATGCATTAGCTACATCATCATCTTTCACACCCTTACAAGTAGCCCAAGTCCATGGCATATCCCATCAATGATTGGGAAAATCTCTAAAAAATGTTCTCTAAATTATTGAATACATGTTCCTATTTTCCATTCATACCTTGAATGCTTTTTCAATTTATTATACCCCTAATGAGTAATTTTTCCTATTTTTTAGGCCACCTCACCCCTCATATTTTCTCAATATGCACAGCATCTGATCTTACCTTATCCTTGATTTGTGAATCACCAGATAATAAATTCAAGCATATTGCCATTCTAAACCTCAGAGTAGCAACTAGAAGTAACCCAACAAAAAATACAACTTAATTCATTTGTAAAGATAATTAACATTTATATTAAATTCTAGGGAGTGAGAGAAAACAAACATTGTTCTACAATAATAATCAAGCATAAGATCTGATACTAGATGAAACAACCCAAAAACAAATTTTTGGTAATTGTCAATAGAGTTCATTTAGGATATCATGTTAGTCCTAACACTTTGATTGATGAAGCAAGTGATATTAAAACAATGTACTTGCATACACACAACTAGACCCAAAGGAGGTGATCTAAGATAATTAACAAGGGTAATTACTCACAAAGGATGTTATGAGGAAGTAGGTTTCCCAAGGGATGGTTTATGTAGTGTGGGGAGTATCAATGTATGAATAGATGGATAGGTCCCAAACACCATATGTGACACTCATTCTTTTGCATAGGACCATTTTTAGGTCCTTAACCCTCGCTAAGTATCTTCTCACCTCACTAGGTTTGGATCCACTCAAACATGGGTAAATGGTTATGTTCAAACTATCTATAGGGGATAACTTTATACACCCCAAGTTAAAGATTGGTTAAAATAATTCTATGCAATGAGAAGAGTATATAACATTGGCATTCAATTATGATATCTAACATACTACTCATACATGGAAACCAAAAATTAATCTGAGCACATACATAATATACTAAATTCCCATGAGCATATAACATAATTATCATTACTTAAAATCAGTACAACCATGAAATGGAATAAAATAAAACCATGGCATCATAGGTCCTTATTTAGTGCTACCAGATAATGTTGTCAACCTCTTCATGGCATAAGGTCATTGTACTATAGCCAACATACCCCTTTTTAGTTCACATAACATTCAATTAATAATCATGAATGCCACCATATGATTAAATAAACAATGATAGGATTGTGATCAAATTTGTTATTCATCAGATATAATTCATCAGTAGCCTTTAATTGGATCTATGTCAGTGATATTATATTGGTAATAGCCAATGCATTGTAACTATTAAAGGATAATTAATGAAATTTATGGCAGCCAAAGGTATATTTGATTCCACATTAATTATTCAATCAACTATAAGTTTAAATTAAAGGAAATATATTCATCTCATATAACTTTCACATATACTTTATTAATTTTCAGCCATTTTTCAACTCATAAATCTATAATGAACAATGAACAACTATCTCATTAACCATTCCTATAAAACGGAGTTCATTAAAGAAGCAATCCACCTTCATACAACCTCTTTATGAGTATAATCAAATATAGTAAATTAATATGCCTCAAATATGAGCAAGTATAAAGCATGCATGCTAACCACAATTTTCAATGTAAAGTAGAAATTGGAAGTACATAAACAACAAAAGTTCCCACATGAATTGAATACATATACAAGAATCATACTATCAACAATGTCTTATTCAAAGGAGAAATTTCAGCCAAGTTCCAATTGAGTGTAACCCAAATAAAATGATCTATTTAAGGAAATATTACAAAATAATGTTGAGCACGTCATGACACAATAGTGCATTTAATTCCATCCATCAGGAAGAAGACAATAACATACTCATCTCATAGAAATAAGTCTAACATGTGTACACTCAACCATTATTCATGTGTATAAGCATAAAACAAGGGAGAGTTAATCACTCAAAAATTCTATTCCATAATGCAAGTAATCTAAAATAACTTCTTTCAACAACATATTGACCATTCATTCCAGAATTTAAATTCAGCTTATTTATGTATTAGGCAGCCCTTAGCATAGAAACAACACAAAAAAATTTATTCCATTTCAGCCATGCAACTAATACTAAAACTTAAGAAAAGAGATCAACAATAATGTATTGATTAACCATAATGTACATACCTTTTTATGACACCATGTAGGTTTAAAGTGTGAAAAATATATAACCTTATTTATGCTTTCCACATATGCAAGCAACAAGCTTAACTAAACTAATTTATATAATCCATGTAGAACTAAAACATCTAGAAAAGTCTTTGTATTTACATAAACAAGTTGAAAATAAACTAAAATAATAATTCTATAAACTCATACTATTCCAAGAGTTAATCTCATGTATACAAGAGAACCATGAAAATATATATATCTAAGGGGAAATAGTTAGATAAGTCCTCAATCAATTCCCTTCAAGCTAAAATTCTAACTTGTTCACAAATCAAATCAGTCTACTTTTGTAGGCTTAAATATCAAGGATAAATAATACATATGCATAACGAACCCCTAATTATATTTACCATATAGCTCTCATGTCAAATCTAAACCATGTTATACAAAATTATGAGAAGTTAATGCCATAGTAATAATAAAATCAATGAAATATTCTAAGATAGAACAATAATGTTGTTCATCTAAATATCCCAGAATAAGAACCTGAGTATTTGTAAAGGATTAAATCTACAAAACCATTATTAACTTTAGCATCTTACCATATCATAGCAATATAATCCTTTTGTCTCTTTTTCCAGCATGATCCATCTTCAAACACAAGGTTACCATACCAAAAATGCCAAGTATAATTTAACCGATATTAAAAGGAAATAAGATTATAACTGCATTCATAAACCATAATATATGAAGTAATAACAACCAAGCTAAGAATTAAATAAACAACATATAATAAAATTTTACCCAATACCTCACACCTATCCATGAGATCATCCAGTCATGCAAGCAACATGAAACCAAATCAAATAGACTATCCTAACCATCCCTATGAGCCCAACTATTAGTGGCCCTTACCACCCCATCCATCAGCTTGATGGTGGTTTTGGATACTAGGGTCAAGAGGGGTTTTGAGTAAGGCAAGATTCTAAACCATTGGATGACTCAACACAATATAGAACATAAAACAAATAAGTGACAATCAAACACTATTCCAAAGTAAGACAAAAATAACCAAACCTAAAATTACTATAAATTAGGAGTGGGGATATCTAGTGCGAGCTACTTGATCAATTTAGTAATGGATTTAACTAAATCCATGTCCATATCATTCATAAAAAAAAAATAGAAACTCTCTGAGTGTATGATCAACATATAATATCCCAATAACCAATCTATATCCCATGCATATAAGCATATAGATCACAACTTATCCATTTAACCTTAGTCTATGACTAATTACACAATAATTACAAAAATCAGACAAACATATAGTAAAATATGAATCATAAAAATATAACTGAACAAGTTACACTCATCCAAGCCCATAATCCATTATAAATCAACAAATTAAATAGTCAACATAAATAGACTAGCCATTATATTCATTATGACCTTAGTGATAAAATGATTTCCAAGACAATAGATAATGACTCCAATAGTCATTCATCTCAAAAAATCAATTTTAAATCAAGAATTGATATATGAGATTCGTGGGATCATCATGAGGTCTCATGACCTCATATGATTCCCTGAATCATAAAAATTGATTTAAAATGTTTTAAAATAAAACATCAGACCATCAAAATGGTTTTGTTTAAAAATAAAACCCATGTTATAATTTTATGATTCCAATAGGATTTGCCTAAATCCCAACATTTCAATAGTATATAAAACACACAAAGAGCCTCCATAAAACCATAACTCAGCCACCAAATAATTGTGTCATTCCCTCAACCATGTGTAAGATCCCCAAATAAAAAACACATATAGATATATATAACAAAATCAAACTATTAAACAAATCATGAATAGCGTGTTCATTAATAGGAAAGAACTAGTTAGAGCTTCATTCCAAAGAACCTAAAATGAAATATGAAACTAGGCCATTTAAGATTTTAAGGAACCCAAATTGAATATTTGATTAAAATAAAAACATTAACCAATAGAAAACCATCTTTAAGACTGAATAAAACCTAGGTCAATTTTAACTTAATTCATGAATCAATATTTAAACCATGTAGGTTATAATATAGTGTATGGTGACTCATTTCAACATATGTTCAAGATGAAATAACCCATAATGACACTAAGTCATGTAAAAAAAGGTGAAGTGTTTTATAAAATTAGATAGTTATGTTAAATAACAAAGAAACATATACAGTCATAGTTATATAAAACCCATGACCTTCCTCATAAGGAATAGGGTCAATGACCCAAAATGTACAAATGAATAAAACACAGCAGCAAATCTAAATATATATTAAGTTGTGACGTGTACACCATACAATTGCATCACACAGACCCTTCCACAAATCATAGAGAACCCTCTAGTCAACCATATATATACCAAGGCCAACATATAAATACATGTATGAATAAAAAATATGGTGGAAAATAATATCTTTTTCAATTTTATATGAAAAATACCAATCGATTTAACTAAATGGGCATTAGACACCCATTCAAAAGTCATACAACTTCTTGACTATGTATAAAATGTTTATTATCTCTATAATTTTATTCCAATGAAAAATAACTAGACTTTAGACATAAAATGGCTTTCCTATATCAAACAAGGAAGAGAATAGCAATGGATGAAATAAAATTCAATAACCAAGTCTAAAATGACTTTCTTCCATACATTAAAATCAACCATGCATAAACAAGCCAAAATGCTATAGTCCAAAATCCAAGGTCACAAAAGCATTACACTCTCTATGTTTTCCCTCTGTTATCCTCATTATTTTCCTCCCTGTATCCAATCCACCCATTTCTTACCATCTCATCCCTCCTTCCATACAAATCCCCATACTCCTCATCAATTATGCATGTAATACTAGGAGAGAAACTATCCCAATAACATCAACCCCTTCCCCAAGACAACCCCTTTCAAAATCATAAATGCAATGGTCATCAATAACCCATCCTAAAAGATCCAAAACCATTAAACAATAAAATAATAAATAAAATATAATTTAAATGTTTAAAATCCATAAGGCTTAAATTAAACAAGTGACCATGTAATTTCCATAAGGGGGTCATGTGGGTAGGTCTAGGGAAGTCCCCTATGTTGTCCAAGTCCTAGTAAAGGGTGAGTCCAAAAAATTATGATGGTGAGGATTTTTTGGAGAAAAAACAGGAGAAGTTTAGAGTAGTAAGTTTAAAAAAAGATAGCTAAACCAACTAACACTCTGACAACATGCAATAATCAAATATCATTACAACAAGGTAGCCAAAGACAAGACACAATAAGGAAATAAGACAATTATGATAGGATAAATGAACAATATACTATCCAATGCTAAGGGACTAATCCAAAAACACAAGGTTACCTATTAGAACCAACCCAACTACTTAGGAATCACTTTGATACCCTTGGTACTGACACTAACATCTAGCCTATCTCATACCTTAGTGCCTGCAACCATCGAATGTACATCAGTAGTATTTGATCAGTAATAGATAAAGCAATAAAAAGATATAATAAAATATTAATTATAATAGTGATCCATATAATCAACATGTGAAAAATTAAAACATGATATGTCCAAGTATTATAACATCATTATCCAATAATATAGTCTAGTTAGATAAATAAATGCAATAACTACCTATACAAGCAATAACAATAATGCTTATGCAGTCATATAAGAGTATCAAAAAGATAGGATCATGACATATGCCTTAAAATATGAAGAAAAAATTACAAGGAATTAGCCTCAACATAAAACAGGAATGGGTATAATCTATAGAGGTAGAGGGCAATTAGGAAGAAGGAATCAACTAAAAGGATATCAAGACAAGGCCAACATCTCATGTAGATAAACATAAGGATAATTATCAAGAGTTAAATAGTATTTTAGAGGCATAAGACCTTTCAATATAGGTATAGGAAAATAAATTTTTGGTATATGTTTTAAGTATGAAAATTTTGGGCATAGATCCTATAAATGCCTTGAACATCATTCTACCAGTTAATTAAATGTATGTAAATAGCTCAAGATGAAGATGAAGACAATGTAAACTCACCTACCCATGAAGATGATCTAGAGGCTGGATATTCCATGTTAATTAATAGATTTTTGTTAAATCCTATAATAAGGAGATTAACAAACCACCTCAAAGGAGGATCCTCTTCAAGAATACCTATAAGACAAAAGGTAAGTGCTGTCAAGTGATTATTGATAGTGGGAGAACTAATAACTTGGTGTCTACTAAGATGATCAACAAGTTCAATTTGGAAAAGGTAAGCCATCCAACTCCTTACAAATTTTATTGCTTACACAAATGTAATTAAATTCTACTAAATGAATAGTGCAAAGTATAATTACAAATAGGAAGTTATGAGGATGAATTTTTTTGTGATGTGATACCCATAGATGTGTCATATGTTTTTGGGAAGACCTTAAAAATATGATAGAAATACAGTCCATGATGGTAGGCATAACACATAATTTTGAGAAAGATGGTAGGAAGCATATTATCACACATATTAAGGAAGAAGGTACAATAGTATAATAGGGTTGAAAGGTATTGATCACTAGTTTTAAAGATCTTCTACATCAAATTAAGAAAGAAGAGGTAAGTTATGTTGTTATTGGTAAACCAAAAACAATAGTTACTACTACTAAATTGAATGATCTACCTATTGAAATTTATATTTTATTGAATTAGTTTATTAACATTGTGTTCAATGATGTACCAAGTGAGTTGCCTCCATTAAAGAGTATTAGTCATCATATAGATCCTATTCCTAGATCCAATCTCCTAGTAAGGTTGCCTATAGAATGACACCAATAAAAAATTAAGAAATAAAGAATCAAGTTGAAGAATTATTAGATAAGGTATTGTTAATATTTATTCTAAGGCCTTGTGTAGTACCAATTATCCTTACACCAAACAAAGATGGAGGGTGGCATATGTGCACCGATTCAAAGGCAATTAATAATATCACTAGTAGGTACATATTTCCCTTGCCTATAGTATATGATTTGATGGATTTATTGAGTTGTGATATGTGATTTTATAATATAAATATAAAGATTGGATATCATCAAATTAGAATAAGTGAAGGAGATGAATGGAAAATAACATTTAAAACTAATGATGGTTTGTATAAATGGATGGTAATGCCATACAGATTAGAAAATGCTCTAATTAATTTTATGAGAGTCATGAATGAGGTAGTTAAGCCATTCATAGGTAAGTTTCTTATTGTTTATCTTGATGATATCCTAATTTATAGTAAATAAAAATAAGAGCACCTTGAACATTTAAAGAAATGATTTTGAGAAAATTGTAAGAAGAAAGGTTATTGATCAACCTAAAAAGATGTACTTTTATGAAAATAGAGTTCATTTACTTTGGTTTTGTTGTATCTCAATAAGGGTTAAATATGGATAAGGATAAAGTGAAATTTATACAAGATTGGCCTCTACCAAAGAATGTTTCTAAAGTAATAAGTTTTTATAGTCTTCTAGTTTCTACAAAAACTTCATCATAAATTTTAGTAGTATTTATGATCCTATTGTGGAGACCATTAAAGGGATTAATCATCCATTTATTTGGACTTATTTTTATATTAAAGGTTTTTAAATTCTGAAAAAGAAGATTACAGAATAACTTGTGTTATCACTACCTAATTTTAGCAAGTTGATTCAAGTGGAATGTGATGCAAGTGGTACATCCATAGGAGTTGTCCCAAGCCAATAAGTTAAACTAGTAGCATAATTTAGTGGGGAAATTAATTAATATAAGATAAAATATTTACTTATGAACAATAATTTCAATTTATTGTAGAGGTTTTGAAAAATTGGAGACACTATCTCATGCCTAAGGAGTTTGTTCTCTATACTGATAATCATGATTTATAGTTTATAAGTAGTCAAAAATAGTTGAAACAAAATAATGATAAGTGGTTTGAATTATTATAGATATATATTTTGATTGAGTATAAAAGTATTCATTCTAACAAGTTTGTTGATGATCTAAGCAAGATAAATCTGATTTTTCAAGAGATACATATAAACATCATAGGGTTTTATGATTTAAATGGTCTATATGAAAAAGATGTAGATTTTAAAGAAGCATATGAAGCATGTAAGGATCCTAAAATCAGATATATAAGTCCTTAGATGGACTACATGACATAGAAATGGTTATTGTTCAAAGGTAATAAATTATGCATTCACAAAGGATCCATGAGAGAGAATCTAATCAAGGAGAAATATAGTGGTAGTTTTGCATGACATTTTGGGCAAGACAAAATATTTACTCAATTAAATGAATTTTATTTTTGGCTAGGTATGTCAATTGATGTAAGAATTTTTTTTGAAAATTGTAGAGTATGTTGATATGCAAAGAAAAGGAACCAAAATTTAGGTTTGTATCAGCCATTACCTATTCCTAATAGGCCATGGGATTTCATAAGTATGGATTTTATTCCTAGTTTGTCAATAACTTAGAAAGGTAATGACTCCATATTTTTAGTGCTAGATAGATTTTATAAGATGTTTTATGTCATAACATGATATAAAAAAAGTGATTCCACTCATATAGCTAATTTTTTAATTCAAAGAGATAGTGAGATTGAGTGATTTAACTAATATCATTATATTTGATAGAGAGACTAAATTTGTTGGTCATTTTTGGAGGAATGTTTTTAAAAATTTGGATGTTAATATAAATTTAAGTTATACATACCATCCTAAAACTAATGTAAAAATATAATTAGTCAATAGGAGCTTTGGGAACATTTATAGAAGTTTGGTGAGTGAACATCACAAATAGCAGGATCATGTGTTAGCACAAGCAAAATTTTCCTAAAATTATTCACTCAATAGAAGCACATGTATGATTAATTTTCAAAAAAATTATGGAATGCATCCTACATGTGTGTATTATTTGATAAATTTAGGCCGACAATTAAAGAGAAGTGCAGAAGGAGAATAATTTGTAGTAATTATGCAAGAAATCCAAGAATATGTAAAGAAAATACTAGAGGTAAGTACAAATAAGTATAAAAAGAGAGAAAATTTGAATAGAATATAAGTAAAATTTGATGTATCAGATAATTTTATATCTCACCATAGAAAATAAATATTCCCAAGAGGGGAATACAACAAGCTAAAACTGAAAAAGGTTAGGCCATGTAAGTTCCTTACAAAATTCTCAAAAAATGCATATGAATAGGAACTTCTAATGGATATTGGAATCTCACCTATATTTAATGTTGCTGAATTTTATCCTTATGGGAGAGTATAATATCATAAGATATCACCTAAATATGAATAATATTAGATAATTTCATGGGATCAATAGTTGCCAAAGAAACCACCAGATGAGCCTAAAGTAATCTTAGATAAGAAGGTTATCAAAAAGATAAGAAACAAATATTATTTTTAGTATTTGGTGAAGTGTAAGAAACATAAAATTGAGGATCATACTTTTATGATGGTTTCAACACTAAAAAAAGTTTGGCAATAGTCTATAACAACTCATGAACAAAAGTCTATGAGAAGATATTTTTTGTACTTTGGTGGTTTAATGCAAGAGCACCTTGAAAACATATAAATAGGGTATTATTAATAGTATTATGGGTTTTTAAAGTATAAATAAGTCCTTACTTGGGTATTATAAGTATTTTTAAGGTAATTTAGGATTTTAGGAAGGTTTCCCTCCAAATTAAAAAGTTTGAAGTTTCAAATTTATATTAAGCAATGTATGAGTAATTATTATTCTATAATGTTTGTAAAAAGTTTGAATTAGAATGTTAGTAGTATAGGTACATGTATAGATGTGTTAGAGGATTATTTAAAAGATTATTATCTCCATAGGAAAAAATAAAATAAAATAAAATACAAGAGAATTCTATTAAAAACCAATCATTTTATATCTTGGTCTTGAGTTGTTGAGAGAGAATCTTAACTAAACATAGCATTTCTAAGTTTGGAGAAGATCCAATAAGAATATTTGAATTGATATTAATGTGGATTAGATGTTATAGACCCTTTTCAAGCATAGGGAGACAAAATTTCTAGGTTGGAAGGTTTTGATGATACTTGTAATAAGTACAAATAAGGTCTTGTAGGTGTATGTTTGATCATATTCTCATCAAATAAGAGCGATTTTTATGTGTAATATATGTATATGTGTTTATTATACATTAATTAATATGATACATTTAAAATTTTAACATTTTTAATCTCATATCCTTCTATGTTATCTTGAAAAACTATTAAACCCTATTTTTTATGTGTATGATCAATCTTATAGTCATTCATAGTACATACAAATTCATGCATGAACCCCATATGAAGATTGGATTAGTTATAATACTTTTATAAGATTATTATACAAGTTTTATTTATATTGGGAAGGCCATATAGTGTATGAACAATCCTCAATATACTCTTATCCTCTAAAACCTAGAAAAGACCTATTTTGGCAAGAGGAAAAGGGTTATAACATTGTTTTTATCCAATAAAAATTGTAAAATTTTGTAGGAAGGTGGAAAAACCTATTGAATAATTTTTTTAAGTCCTTTTTTTTTGAGAGATATACCTTGTGTAGATGTAAAAATATGATTACATTGTAATTTTATATAGGTTCTTATTTAGAATGATAGATAGGAGTAAATTTTGACTCAAATTACTTGATAAAGATATCAAAAAATTATGTATCAAGTTAAATATATTTTTTTAGGATCATGTGATCTAAAATAAGTGGTTTATAATTTTTAAAATGATATTAATGACATTTTGACCTATTGGAACCAAATTAGGCCTATAAACTTAAAAACATAGTCTAGTCTAGATTTTTTTTGAGACACCAATAAACTAATATTGGTTTCCTAACATCAAATTCAATATTTAATAATTAAAAAGGTATTAAAGAGTCAATATATAAATTTTATAAGTTAATAATGACTATTTTTGAGGTCTGGATGCTTGATAAATTATTGTAACAGTCTTAAGGTATAATATTGAGTTTGAGGTCCTAGATTGAACTATTGAATATCTGAATCCATTAAAAGGGTTTCCATGAGTTTAATAGTCATACCTTGGGTCTATGAATGACATTTGAGAGGAATTGAGTAAACATAAAATAGTTCATAAGATATTTGACTAGAATACAAAAGACCATTCCTATAATTGTAGATTGTCTTAAAACAAGTTTACAAAGAAAGGTTCATTAGTATCATCACTAATACTATCAAGATTAAGAACCATGGGTTGATTTTTACCTTTATATTCCTTAACAAGATATCTCCTAGTAAAATTCATAATCTTCTATGAGGAGAATCTAATTGATTCTTGTATGATAATATTATGAGTGATAACAATGAATTATATTTGTATTATCTTCAATGGGTAAACTTAGTGTGGAACATTCATCATTGTGAAAGAATCCTTTTTGAGAGATAATCATACAAGTGTATATGCCTTGATACATTTGTAAAATCCATTTCAATTACTTCATGGTAATCCAATAATATTGTAGCTGGATTTATTCATAGAGGACCGTTTATTCATTGAGCTATGGAGGGAGACACCATAATATGTCTTAATTTCCTAGAACTTATATCCTTATCTTAACTATAGAACAAACTAATATGAAGTATAAATTTAGGTTCAAAGTGTTGAATCAGACTTTGGCTCAGGTCATCTAAATTTTGAAACCCCATTTTTATTGTGCTCTAAACATTTAAATGATTGAATTTTACTTATAAATGAGATTAATTTTCTTGAGTAACTCAAAATTACATCAATAGTATGATCAAATTTTATCTTGCATTTATTCATATTCTAAAATTTTGGAGTTATATTGTTCCCCTTTTGTGGCTTAATCGATATTGGAAGAATCAACTTGTTGCATTTCCTAAGCCACCTTCACTTTTTCTTTAGACATTTTCTCTTTTTCACTTTAATCATTCAAAGTATAGTTTTATCATGTAGTTTTATGCATTAACTAGACTAGTCAGTCATTTTTACCTTAGTAATTTTTTTTCATTAGATGGCTCTCTTTGGTCCACAATACTTTCCTTAGTCAAAATCTATAACCTTTACCTTATCCTTTTGTTTGAAAATATTGGTCAAATCCTCCTAATTTCTGAGTTATCATGATGATGCCATGTGGATTCATTGTGATCATTTAGGATTTGGTGGGGGGGATTGACAGAATACTCTAGGTCAAACACCAAATTATTGTGATGATGTTATGTAGTATCATCCCAAGAAATTGAGATTTAGTGAGGACTTGGATAAATCTTGAGCCTCCCAAGAACCAACTCATTGAGATCAATATGTATGGATCCATCTCATACATTCAAGCATGTAAAGAGTCTTTGGGTAGCCAAAAACTCCCAACTCCAATGGTTATAATATATATTTGTCACAATTGTGTGAACAAGCTTACTCATGTTAAATCTTGTTGTCTTAAACTTAAAGGGAATATATGAGCTCATGGAACCTTTCATGAACTAAAGGCTTCATGAAAATATTTGTTATTTGATCCTCTGTATTTTAATACACCATCTTGATCTATCCTTGATGAACCAACTCTCTAATGTAATGATGATTGATCTCAATATACTTATAATTGATATGAAAAATTGGATTCTTTGCCAGTTTAATATTACTCTTGTTTTCAAAATATAATAAGGTAGGTTTATTATGAAAATAATCCAAATATTATAACAATCACCTCAACCATACTATTTGACAATCTATTGATGTCTAAAATGTGTACTCTATCTTGTTTTAGATAGAGATATAGTTAGTTTTTTCTTAGTATTCCAAGAAAATGTTGCATAACCAATACTGAATGTATAATAAGAAGAAGAATTATGATCATTTTTAGAACTGACCTAAACTGAATATGTGTATCCTATCAATCTAATGTCCTTTGAATAAATTTAAATTTAAGTTCATAATTCAATGTCTCTCTGATATATCTAAGAATCCTCTTTGCTAAATTCCAATGTGTTTCTTTAGGTTGCTTAGATTCAAGGCATGACACAAACCATCATCTTTTAAACAAGCTTAATTATGTGAAAGCTTGTCTTTCGGTAGCTAAAGACTCCTGACTCACCCATTTCGGCAATCTTTAACATGATTAATCTTATTGTGTCTTTGATTTTAGCTAGTTATGTTTTTCAAATCATGGCTCAGAATTAGGGCATGACATAAACCATGAGTCATGTTAAATCTTGTTGTCTTTGATTTTGGCATGTTATAGTTTGGAAATCATGGCTTCGATTTAGGGCATGACACAAACCATCATCTATCACATACATATGTTAAGCACGAGATGTACTGAGAGTGGGGGGTGAATCAGTATATCATATATCTTATAAAACTTTCCTTTAACCAAATTCCACTTAATCAAACATTAAAGATATGCAATAAAACTCAAATAATAAACACCACACAAGATAGAGAGAGACACTATATATAACATGGAAACCCAATGTGGGAGAAACCATGGAGAACAATCTCAAGTATATGAATGAGCACCAACCCAAACAATATTCACAAGATAAACTTGTAGGAGCACCAGCCCCTTTGCTGAGCACCAACCCACAGGAGCACCAACCCAGCAACTATTCATGAGCACCAACCCACATGAGCACCAACCCCTTTATTGAGCACCAACCTAGCAACAATTTGTGAGCACCAACCCATAGGAGCACCAACCCCTTTTCCAAGCACCAACCTAGCAACAATTCATGAGCACCAACCCACATGAGCACCGACCCCTTTGTGTATGCCACACACCTATCTCTCAATGTTGCTATCTCAACAAATGATAGTTCAATACAACATCTCTTTCCTCTCTCTCACCTTTGTTCTTCTAAGCTAGATATAACAAATACAAATCATATTCATCTCTCACAATTGCTCTTCTAAGCTAGATATTACAATATCAAATCAACCTCTCTCTTTCATATTACAAATGGCTTCTCAAGCCTTTATTTATAGCTTTCCAAATGACCTTGGGCCTTCCCATTTTGTGTCCCTTCAATCCTCATGGAAAATGGTGCCAAACTTGTATGACCCTTCATATTCTTGCCTTTGAAAAGTCATGTGGTGACCCTTCATGACCAGAAACATCCTTCCATATTTTGTCCTCATCTTGGTGACTTTTCGTATTCCTTAAAGTGTCCCTTCATGAGAAATTATGCCCTTCTTCTTTTGTCTTCACTTGGTGACTCTTGGAATTCCCCAAGATGACTCTTTATGGGAAAATGCATCCCATCCTTCTTTTGTCTTTATCCCATGGCTCTTTGACTTCTCCATGGGCCCTTCTTTTGTCTCATATGGAACCAAAAATATATTCATTGATATTAAATAAATATTAACTCACATTAGCCAAGATATATTTATTACAAACAATATTAAATACAATGGGGCCTTTATCACCAATAATACTAGACCGTTGACATCAATAAAAATATTTCCAACAATCTCCCCCTTTGTCATTGATGGCAACCTCAATCCTGAAACTGCCACATCCTATCACCTACGTATAGTATCATCTAAAAATATACAGTAACTCCCCCTTACTATAACAACCTGTACCTATTCCTTGTACCTATTTCTTCACCTGTACCTATACCTGTTATTCTCCCTCTTTGACATCAATGGAAAAGGACTTACCTGGAGATAAAACTTAGCTCCCCCTCAACTGATGTTGAACATCAATGGTAGGAAGTAATAAAAATTACTCCTAACTCCTCTAATAGATCTTTGAATGTGTCCTTTGATCGTGCCTTTGAGAAGATATTTGACAATACATATACATTGTTCCCTATCCTTTGAGCATCTGCAATCAACTCATTTGTATCTTTTCTTCTAATCTGAAAACCTTCAGCATGAAACCTTAATGTATATATTTGATCACATATTTGACTAACACTCAATAAATTATACTTAAGAAATTTTACATACAAAACATTCTTAGTCTTAGTTCTACCATAATCCAAACTCAAAGTACCTTTTTCAGCTATCTTGGCAGTGGTTTTATCTCCAAATCTCACTGTACCACCATTGATCTTCTTTAGAGTAATGAACTTACTTTTATCACCTGTCATATGCCTCAAACATCTACTATCAATTAACCATGGCTGATCTTTACCTCTTACATGCAGGGTTGTCTGAACCATCATAGAACCTTTAGGTTGTTTCTTTTGACATGAACATGTCTGAACCTTCTTCTTGATGAATGGAGCTTTGAAACTCTAATCCTTCTTGACTGACTCAAACATGATTCTACAATATCGAGCTATGTGTCTGAAGTTGTTGCACTTGTAGCATATTATGGTCTCTTCATTAAATCTTGATAGAGGAGCAAAAGAGTTGTGGCTTTTGCTTGACTCTATTTGACTTTCCTTCTCCTTATTTCTAAAATTTTTATCTCTTTTTCTACATTCTAATTTCTTGTGACCATATCCATTATAATAAAAACAATAGCCATAAAAATAAGACCTATCTATATATCTCTGACCTGATTGTCTTTTGTAGCTTTGTTCTCTGTAGCCTTCTCTATTTGAAATGTCCTTTGTATTCTTTACTTCTCCCCTTTTTGTTTCCTCTTTTGTAAGAGCTTCAGCATAGCTCTTTTTCTTTTCAAATATAGTCCCTATCTTGTCTAAATTTTCTTTTTGAATTTCCAATATCTTATTCAATATGTTAGTGCTATCCTCAAATTTTGAGTCATTAACTACTTTATCATTGACTGCTTTCTCAATATCTTCTTTTAAAGAGGCAATTTCAAAAACATACCTTTGACATTCTTTTCTTGCTATTTCCAACTGTGTTGTGAGATCTTCTTCATTCTTTTTAGCTTATTCAAAGTGTGCTTGTAGATCTTCAATCATTTCCTTTGACTCTTGTTCATTTTTCTTGATCTGGCACTTTAATCTTCAATTCTTCTTCTCAACATCTTCTAACTCTTGTAGGGCACAAATGAGTTCTCCTTACATATTCACTTCATCTTCCTCCTCTTCTTCTTCTTGATCATATTCATGTATGGCCATGAATAGAATTTCTTCTTCTTCTAAATCACTGAATCCACTATCTTCAGCTAAGCTAGGATCCCTAGAATATAGGCTCTTCTTTTCTAATCCCTTCTTAGATTTACCTTTGAAATTCTTATTGTATGTAGGCTTTTCTTCTTCATCATCATTAACCTTATCTGGGCATCTAGCTGAAAAATGTCCAATCTTTCCACAATTTAAACTTTTAAAAGGTAATTTTCCTTGATATTTACTTATTCCTCTTTTCAGCTTGCGAATGAAAAGTGCTCTATTGTCATCTTCATCATCATTGGAACTATCACTTGATTCTTGAATCTTAGCTTTCTCTTTCTTTGATGTCTTGAAAGCCACTTCTCTCTTTGAGCATTTATGTTATTCTGTCTGCATCTCATATTCCATGAGTATACCATGAAGCTCATCCATCTTTAGCTTGGCTAAATTCTTCATCTCCTCGATTGCCAAAACCTTTGCATCATATCTCATTGGTAGAGATCTCAAAACCTTTTGTACCACCGTTGACTCTTCCAGCATTTCTCCAAGACCTTGAATCTGATTTATGATATGATCAACTCGCAAGAGATAACTTGCTATATCTTCTTCTTCTTCCATCTTCAATCTTTCAAACTGCCTTCTAAAAGTCTGAAGTTTAGCTTGCTGAACCTTTCCATCACCTTTGTAAATATTCTCAAGTTTTACCCAAGTTTCATGAGCAGATTTACATTACATAACTTTAACAAATTTAGATTCACATAAACCACATAAAATAACATTTAAAGCTTTAGCATTACATTCACTTTCCTTCATTTTTGTTGGAGTAATTGTAGATGTCTGTGGCTCTTCATATTCCTCCACCACTACTTTCCATATGTTGAATCCAAGGGCCATCAGATAAACCTTCATTCTCATGCTCCAAAAAGCATAATTCATCCCATCAAACAAAGGTGCCTTATTTCTAGAAAATTCTTCCTGTGACCCATCCATTGTGCTTTCCTGATCTACCTTCAAGCTATAAAACTTTTCAAAAAAGAACCTACTTTGATACAAATTATTAAGCATGAGATATACTGAGAGGGGGGGGTGAATTAGTATATCATATATCTTATAAAACCTTCCTTTAACCAAATTCCACTTAATCAAACATTCAAGATATGCAATAAAACTCAAACAATAAACACCACACAAGATAGAGAGAGACACCAGATATAACATGGAAACCCAATGTGGGAAAAACCATGGAAAACAATATCAAGTATATGAAAGAGCACCAACCCAAAAAATATTTACAAGCCAAACTTGCAGGAGCACCAACCCCTTTTCTGAGCACCAACCTAGCAACTATTCATGAGCGCCAACCCATAGGAGTGCCAAACCCCTTTTCCAAGCACCAACCCAGCAACTATTCATGAGCACCAACCCACAGGAGCACCAACCCCTTTGTTGAGCACCAACCCAGTAACAATTCATGAGCACCAACCCACAGGAGCACTAACCCCTTTGTCGAGCACAAACCTAGCAATAATTCATGAGCACCAACCCACAGGAGCACCAACCCCTTTGTGTATACCACACACCTATCTCTTAATGTTGTTATCTCAACAAATGATAGTTCAATACAACATCTCTTTCTTCTCTCACACCTTTGCTCTTCTAAGCTAGATATAACAAATACAAATCATATTCATCTCTCACAATTTCTCTTCTAAGTTAGATATTACAATATCAAATCAACCTCTCTCTTTCATATTACAAATGGCTTCTCAAGCCTTTATTTATAGCTTTCCAAATGACCTTTGGCCTTCGCCCTTTGTGACCCTTTAATCCTCATGGAAAATGGTGCCAAACTTGTATGACCCTTCATATTATTTCCTTTTAAAAGTCATGTGGTGACCCTTCATGACCAAAAACGTCCTTCTATATTTTGTCCTCATCTTGGTGACTTTTCATATTCCTTCAAGTGTCCCTTCATGAGAAATTGTGTCCTTCCTCTTTTGTCTTCACTTGGTGACTCTTAGAATTCCCCAAGATGACTCTTCATGGTAAAATGCATCCCATCCTTCTTTTGTCTTTATCTCATGGCTCTTTGACTTCTCCATGGGCCCTTCTTTTGTCTCATATGCAAGCAAAAATATATTCATTAATATTAAATAAATATTAACTCACATTAGCCAAGATATATTTATTACAAACAATATTAAATGCAATGGGGCCTTTATCACCAATAATACTAGACCTTTGACATCAATGACAATATTTCCAACAACATAAACATTATTATTTCTAAAAAAATAATTATGCATCGTTATGCCTTAACCTAGATCTAAAATCAAACACTTTTCCCTAGGGGATAGTAATGCCTGATAGAGTCAATTATGGTAAACATTATTATCCCTATTCAACATATTTATCCTTCTCCTACCAATGATAAATTTTCCAAAATAAACACTCCCTTAGGTCATCTTCCATATTTTTATACTTCCTACCATGTTTTCATCCCTTCTAGATTGTTATAAAGGCATGTTCAATACATGTATTATTTCACTAGCAAATTTCAATATAGAAGCTTATTTACACAAGTGTACACTGAGAAAAAGTTTCCTATTCTACCCAATTCAATTTTTAATCATCTTAAGTAGTCCTAAACCAAGTCACAATACTATTTTATCCAACCTTAAGTCAAACATGATGAATTATTCAATTTTATTCTAGATGCCTTTATATATTCAAAAGAGCATAACTGCATAAAACACTCTAGTTAAGAAAATTGCATCAAAATTTATTTCTCACATTGGATTATTAGATATTTAAGAAAAATTCAATCATTATGGGGTTGACTCGGTTTAGATTATCCAAATTTAACTCCCCCTTTCCATATATATATTTATTTCAATAATATTCATTCTCTATTAGGGTTTTGAATTTTGAGAGGCTATCTATAGATATTTTGTACACTTCCACCTGAAAAATCAATGGTTACATGAGATCATGCCTTAATTTAATTTTTTATATAAAAGGGCAAAATTATTAAATAGTGTCAAAATTGGTAAGCGTTCATGTCCTTGCATAGCCTTAGATCTAGTTTATGAGTGGTTTCTAGGTTTGTTCATGATTTCTTATTTATGCATTTTACTAGTCAACATACTTAATGAGATAAACAAAAACATCTAAGTTTATATTTAATTTTCATAATTAGTTTTATTTTTAATCATTTCATTTCATCTATTTTAGTCATTTATTTTCAAACTATTATTTAAAAGTGCATTTAGAAAACCCTATTTTATTATACTCTAAGTATCAAAATTATAACTAATTCACATAATAATTTCCAATTCAGATAAAATATTTGATGATCCCTTTCATTGATTGAATTTTATCAAACCCTAAGTCTTCATTATGATTATAAATTTATAAGTTTTCAATATTTATTCCATAGGATTTAGGAAATAAATTACCTTTTATTATACATTATATTATCGCTTGTAATTTTGTCATGTTATTTTTTATGCCATCTAAGAAACTTGATTCTAATACTCCTTTAAGGTTAAGTGCTAAGATAATAAAGATTCAAATTGAGCATATTCAAAATCCTTTAACAATTTTTATAATGGATTCTACTAATGCACACATTGGTTCCTCTTTTGATGAACAAATTGCTAAGGAATATTTTCAAAATGATAACACAAATGAACAAGCTAATAAAAATGATATTAATACATAGGATACCCATGAAGTTTCAAATAATATTCATCCTAATGAAATCAATGGCGTAGATCCAAAATAAATCCAACATTTATCCTTATGTTTAAAATGAATTTATCAAATGCCACAAGACATACCTAGAGTAATTGAGGTCCTATTATATTTTTAAAAATGCACAACAATCTAAAATTTATACTTTTAATGAGAAAAAATAACCAATTTTTCTCATTATAAACCCTAATATAGGTTTTCTTAATACTTTTGCCCATACCGATATTTCATCCACATCATTATGTTTTAGGGAAACACATGATTTTTAATGGACTTTATGCCTATTCCAAACCAAATGATTTAATTATATCATTTAATAAGTATACATAATATATCAAATACCTTTCCTAATTTATAATCCATTGAGTAAACAATTACATTTATACAAGCTAAGGTGTTACAATTAGAGAAACATATCTTGAAATCTAGCCAATCATTAGATTCAAAAACTTTAAATCATAACACCTAGGCACATGAAATTCCATACCCTTCACTTATAGGTTTTTAATTTCATAATCTTACATTAACTTAAGGTAAAGGATATATATAAACATAACTTTGATCTTTTAATGCAACATGATTGGATTATAACTTCAATGAAAATTATTAACCAAACTATTTTCAATAAGCTTAAAATATTATGCTTTACATTGGTTTTATGATCTACCTACTCAATTTTTCAAATCATTCAATCCAATAGTAGATATATTTCTCAAACCCTTTCTATTAAAATTGATTTAAAAAAATTCTTATGTGCGAATTTTTAAGTTTAAGCAAGGAACTAGCGAGCCTATCAGTGATTATGTGCTTCATTATAATACCATGATTTTCAAAATGACTAATACATTGGAAAATAATGATCTAAAATATATTTCAAATAAATTTTCCCTACAAAATTTCATGATTAAATTATCTTAAAAAAAAATTAGATCATTTGCAAGCTTATGTCATACAATAGGAAAAATATAAATAAAGTTAATTTCTTTGAAGAAACTTAAATATACACCTACATCTACTTCAAACTTTACAAAAATTTTAAAATAAAAACATTGTAGAAACCTAAGATACCAAATACTAAATCATATTCAAAGATAACAATTAATAATATTTCTCAACCTACTAACAAGATTTTTTTAATCATAACAACTAATAAAACATTCTCTATATTACCACAACCACTTTAAAATTTATATAAAAGTTACTTGAATGCAATTTAATCACTTTTCTTCCTCCATTTAAACTTCATTTGAGTAAAACACAATGGCTTTTTTTTTTTTAAATATTTTATATCAATGCATATTGTGATTACCATAGATGCAATGGTCATTCTACTAACATATGTTTTAATCTCAAACATCTTATTTAGGATCTTATTGACAACAATGTTATTGACCTAGGCACTCCTATATATTAAAATAATCATAAAAAAATTAAAATGTGTCATATTTTATTGAACCATTTCCTAATAATGATACTAACAAGGGGCCTTAAGTAGTGCATCATGATTGAAATGATTTTCCACCTCTTTAATCATATGATCATCCTTTTGATGGAATTATCAACACAATTCAAAATATTCAACCATGTCCTATGATTACTCTTGATGATATTGAGAAGTGGGTAATAATTCAAATTTTCACTCTTTATGTATAAGAACTCACATTGATCAACATCCTATTCATAGTTTTCTAGTTGATAATGGATCAAGTGAAAATGTATGCACAATAACATTGCTTCATTTATTGGATTACATATAAAATGATATACAAATAAATACTAAAAGTATCAAGACATTAAATGAAAACAACAAACCACTTGAGGGAAAATTGTGTTACATATTTAATTGGGATATATTAAATATATAGTTATTTTCTATTTCTTCCTCAAAATAGGGTATTTGTCAAGATATTGAGATGCCCATTATTACAAAAGTTCCATTTTATACCTCCTACAATACATAGATTCCTAAAATGCATTTATTTCAATCAAGTTTTTAAAATTTTTAGAATTGAATATGAGTACACTTTTCAATCCATGGTATGATCGAAGAGGATCTAAGTCACTAATTCATACTACATAACACTAAAGTTACACATCCAATCTAGTTATTATATCAACAACTAAACTAATAGGTTTTGCACCTACATATGAAGTGCTTTAACATAGATCCACTTATGCATTATCGCACATCCCCTATAGTGTCAACATTATAGTCATTAGTTTATAAGTAATGGCAATCAGTGACATCACTGGACATTATAGTTATAAAGTAGTTGGCACCAACTATTGTAATGGTTTAATTGATGCTTCATCTTATTGAATTGTATAATAATTTACACTCCCATTATTTTTAGGTATAATTGCATTGATAAGTACCATATAAAAATAGAGTTAGTAATTATTTAACATTGACATTTGATTTCTTAAATTTTATAGAACTTAGCATAATATAAATTTGTTTTTACAATTATATATATGGTGTCACCTTCTTCTTTCTTATTTACTTATTTACCACATTGCATTTTATATTATCTATGAATTATTAAATAACTTATGCACATAACCTATTAAATTCATATTAAGTAGGTTATCCACCATGTCTCCTCCTATGCCTTGGATCATGGTGCCTCCCCCCCCCTTCCACCACCATAATTTAATGTTACATATATGTAAAAACAAAACATGTTCATAGTTATTTCACCTAACCCAAAGTTTTATAATCAACAAATTTAGAAATAAATGAAAAATGTTCAAAAATAAATAATGAAAAATCAAACTTATAGGGAAAATCTATCTAATTATAAAAAAACACAAGAACTTTCAATACCTTCTATGTTGGTTACTCATACAAATCATCATGTGCCTCAAACGTATCAATAATTGGCACAATATTCTACCAATCCTCATGGGATTTCACATCATCTTTCATTGGCTATACCTAATCTTCCTACACATGATTACATGAATAGTAATCTAGATGGTTTTATTATTGAATATGATACATGTTCTGATTATGATATGTACACATATGATATATTTTGTTAAAATTAAGATATTTTATGATAACTAGTAATTGATTTAATTAATATCTCAATCATTGGGTAGATTATTGCATTACCAAATATTAAAAAAAATCAAATAATTCAAAAATATGATTGTACATAGCTTTTGGATTGTTCCATCTTATTATTGTATTTGCTGCTTGTATGTACAATTGATTGATTAATTATTATAATCCTTTGGATCTTGTTAACTTGTTAGATTCTTGTCCATTCTATTTCACTTTATAAATATGAAAAAACTAAAACAATGATCAAATTCTACTAATACATGGCATTTATCTCTTTGATTTCATATTTTGTATTGGTACGTTATCATTTTCCTCTAGAATAGAATCGACTAGTACATGACATACCTATATTCCAATATTCTCCCAATTGGTGGACCCTGTCCTTTACCATTTTCCCCCAAAAATCATAGTTTCAATACATAGAACCTTATTCCATCCAATTTTTAGTTTTCTCCCTCAGCTTTAATATGAAAATTATTTTTTTCATATAAAATATTTCACTTTCAAAGATATATTATTCATACATGTGACACATTTTGATAAGTGTAAATTGATGAGATGAACACTTACAACTAATCCTCTACATTAATTTTTAGTATCCTATGTATTTTTGAATGCTACACTTCACATTCAATGGGTGCATGTTGTTCATGTTTGGTCATACAAACTTTTCTAGTGATAGATATCATTGACATATGTTTCAAACTATTCAGATCTTTCTAACTTCTATTTATGACAGTTTGATTCATTCTAATTTATAATATTGTTGGTTTCAATATTAAAAAATAATATATTTCAAAATGAAAAAACATTCAAAATATTATATAAAATCCAAAATTAGGACCTAAGCATGATTAACAATTTTGTTTACATCTTTGCAATATGTTATTTATCTCATGATTCATAGAAAGCATATTCTTTATATATCACACATGCATTTCACTAGTATTCCTGAGTGATGTACAACACATATAAATGTTTCTAATACTAAGATGTTAGACTTTCATATACCAACTATTCATTCTAATCTAGGGTCATCTTATCCACATGTCAAAATATGCATAGGTGTTATCATTATATAACTCCTACACTATTGAGATTTATATTATTTGAAGATTTATTTCTAATATATATCTATTTTACATAGTGTACATGAATATTCTATTTTTGAGGATATTATCACATTACATATTTAAATTTTAGACTATATTTCTAATTCTATATTCCATTGATGTTGTTTACTTGTACATATTATATTACATATTGATTATTTATTTTGTTGGTCCTTGACTCTTGTTTGAAAAACAAATGATTAATAAATCTCTATGAGATCTTTTATGTTGTGTGTTATATTTTAACATGTCCTTTGATTTTTCCCCTTATCCCTTTGTTATGTGACACATTTGAACATGTACCTTTCATACATCTCTTGGATTTTTTGTTTGACATTGATATCATTGTGCTTATTGTATGTGTACTTATTAGGCTTGTTGAGTTTGATAAGTTCCATGATCCATATCATGTACCACTAAAATACTTTATTAATTATAAATTATAATTCTATGAGTTTCATTAATACATTTTATAGGCCTTAGCTTCATGAGTTACATATAAAATTCAAATCTTACTATGCTAACACACTTTTTCCATATGCTAGAATTTTCAATGATGACATCTTTGCTATGCATGGTTCAAGTAAAATTTTATTTTGAGATGAATGAATTTTCAAAATCAATTTCCTCACCTTAAAATGGGTTATTTCATTGGGCTTCTCATGCACAAGATATAGCTTTTTCAAAGAGTAAAAAAAAATTTGGCACACGTATAGTTTTAAAACTTGCAAAATGTTTGAAAAATCAATTAGTGGAACATATTACGGGGGAATATTCTATGAATATGGACACATATTTCAATACCAAAGTTTAAATTCATCAAATTTTTAAATATATGTTACTATGAGAATTTACATATATTTTCAAATTCTATAGTTACAATGGAGGCTTGCATAGATTAAGGCCACATTCTTCAAATTCTATTTTGTTAACTATGAACATGGTATGAGCATGGGTGTAATTGATTATATTTTGATAATAAATTCATCAAAAACATTTTAATTTATTCTATAATCCATATGTATTGGTTTATTTAGTTTAGGTGCATAGTGCATATAATTTGGGGATTACTGTGCACTCCATCATTATATGTGTGAATCCATTTTATATTTCAACCCATTTCACATATTGGTTTTAAAAAGGCTAGTAGAGCTAAATTGAAGTTTTGTCACCCTTAATGGGTGTTATTTCTATTCTAAAAGTGTAAATTCAAGTTGAGTTTTGATCACCACAAATATTCTCCAATGGTTTAGCTAAAGAACCATCTTCTCCAAGTGCTTAAGTAAGAGTCGTTAATTGTCCAGTGCTTTAAGAAAAATTAATCTTTAATGAAAGTCATAAAAATCAACATTAATTTTACACATACATGTGTATTACTTCCATACTCTCATTTCAAATTCAAAAGCCAAAGTTCAATCTATTTTAAAATTTTCAAATTTTAAGTAAATTTTAAGTTTTTAAATTCAATCTTTTCAAATTATATTTTTCAAAAGAAAAAATAACTACTTCATGTGTTTTTTAGGTTTTTTTAAAACATAAGGTGCTTTGCATGATTGAAGTACTATCTCAAAGAAAAAGTGTGTCTAACACACTAAGGTATAACTTTCCATAATCTATAAAATTTATTTCTAAAGTGGGCATGGAGGGGGGGAGGGTGAATATAGTAACCTAAAATTTGTCACATATATTTGATCATATCAATTTTACTCCTTTTTATCTTTAATTCACATGTGCATTTAATTAAGTACATATTTTTCTACTTCACCAATACCTAAGAATAAGAGAGGAACTATTTTTATCTTCAAACCATAATCTATTACATATATAAATGTTTCCATTTCTAAAAACACCATTATGCATTTGTATTCCTTAACCTCGATCTAAAACCCATCACTTTTCCATATGGTATGTTAATGCCCAATAAGGACAATTATTGTAAACATTATTTTCCTTATTCAAAATTTCTATCCTTATCCCACCAATGCTCAGTTTTACAAAATAAACACTCCCTTATGTCATTTCCTATATTTTTTGGCTTCCTAGTATGTGGTCATCCATTTTGGGTTGATATAAATGAACATTCAAGACAATTATTACTTCACTTGGAAATTTCAATACAAAGGCTTATTTACACAAGTGCATATTGAGCAAAAGATACTTATTATTCCCAAATTAGGTTGAAAGCATCTTAAGTATTCCTTCACAAAGTGACAATATTATTTTATGTAGTCCTAACTCAAAAATGATCAAGTATTCAATCTTATTAAATATGCATTCATATAGTCAAAGGAGAACAATTGCACAAAGCACTTTAGGTGCTAAAAATACATTGGAATTGATTTTTCTCCTTGGAGTATTAGATATGTAAGCAACATTCAGTCATCATGGGGATGATTCTAGTCAACTTATCCCAAATACTCTCCATCATTTACATATTACAATTTACAACTTTGATAATCTATATGTCAATCTTTCACACACTTCCAAAGGAAAAATCAATGCATATAGACATAATTGTAAATATTGCATGTGATTGTGACCTAATTTTCAATTTTATACAAAAGGATAAAACCATTGAATAGGTTCAATATTGATAAAATTTCCTATATATATTCAACATTGATATCCTTGCATAACCTTAGATCTAGTTTAAGGGTGGTTTTTGGGTTTGTTCCTATTTTCCTATTTTTCCATTCTAGTAAATAGTCAATCAGAAAGACAAAAGTAACTAACATTATATTAAATTTTCCTATTTAGTATTGTTTTAAATCATCTAATTTCATTTATTTTAGTCATTTAATTTCAATCAACTGCTTAAAAGTGCATTGATGACACCCTAATTTATTTTTTTCTATTTATCATAATTAAGGTAAATTGTCATGACCCCAAGTTACTTGCATTTAATTCATTTGTGTTGATATAATCTAGATGTGAGCTATTTGAGACATATTTTGTTGTTTTGTTGTGGTACTATAGTTTAGTGATCTACATTGATACATTTTAATTATAATTTTTGAGACAATTATGGATTAAATTTCATTATAGCATTTGATATTATTGTTTTATGTGTATTGGTTCATTATTTAGTTTGATATATTATTTAAATGTTGTTATTACATTTATTATACATAGATGTCCAAATACTATTTATTGATAGTCTATTTATTGACTGTAGGGATAGGGACTTGAGATATGTTG
The DNA here is from genome assembly GCA_037957365.1 of Torreya grandis. Lineage (NCBI taxonomy): Eukaryota > Viridiplantae > Streptophyta > Pinopsida > Cupressales > Taxaceae > Torreya > Torreya grandis. The sequence goes on along the minus strand of JARHVA010005266.1, from coordinate 922,714 downwards.
TCTTTGGACTAGAGCAATAGGGAAATATGGAGAAATAAATGGATAAATGAAATAGTGAATTTAAACGTAAAGTTGAGTTTATCAGTATTAATGATCTAGTCATTATGTTTTTATCAATTGACTATATGTGTTATCATTTTATAATTGATTTGATTAATAGTTAATTTAATTCAGTTTTTATGGTTTTTCAAACATCTCTTTATTCGATGTTATCCTTTGTAAGATCATCATTATTTTATTCATAAGTCTTTGATGATTGTTGTCTTCTTATTTATTTTATCATTATTATCAATATGGTGTTGTGTGTTTTCATGGACTTCTTGATCTTCAATTTCAATATTCTATTTGGTCATGTAAATGATCATGTAAATAGTTATTTTGATCTTTATCATATTTATGCATTTATTGCTTGACATTTGACATCCTAGTTTATTATTTTTTATATTTAAATTATTGGCTTAAAATTTTAAAAACAACCCTATAATTTGTCATACTTGTATAGAGGCATATTAAATTATGCTTTGTATTAACTTGTGCACTATGGGTTTTTGTTGTTTAAACAAACCTTTTTTTGCATGTTTTTCTTGTTTGATTTGGATGCTGATTTTAGCCACTATTTGGCTTAGGGAATTTATTTAGGATGCTCAACCAACATGGGGGTCATGGTAATTAGTTGGTTGTTTTTTTTTGAAGCCACTAACTTAGCAGTTGTGACATTGGCTTGAATTACCATGCAAGATGGTCGAGATGCTTCATTTATTTTTTAGGTTTGTTGCATTCATTTTAGAACTCAGTCTTGGAGGGTTTGGAACTAAGTGTTGTCAACTTTTATCAATCAAGTAAGTGATGTATGTTGAATTATTATTTTTTTAATGGGAATTTATTTGAATGATAAAATGTTAGGGTTGTAGCCAAAAATATTTGCATTAGTTTACTACATCATTTGATTATGGGTAAAAATCTAATTAGGGCCATCAAGTTGGTTTTCTATTGTTTGAGTTTTGGCTCATGGTGGCCATGAACAACTTAGCCATAGCTTGGTTGAGAAATTATAATATTTTATTTTTCTTTTTACGATGTTTATTTTGTTTGAAATGAGTGTAGTGGGTGTTATCATTACATGAATAATGGTGTTACTGCATAGTGAGGTCATTGTTTTGAATGGCCATTTTTTTGTTAAGTGACTTTAAATTCACTACATATTTATATTATTGTGAGGATAATGAGTTTTTTGAATGGAAAACTCATACTCTTTGAAAATATTTGAAGATGTTATTAGTTTGGAATACAAATGTAAATTTTAGTTTATTTTGTATAAAACATAGTTGGGTTTTATTGTTTATGTTTGTTTAAGTCAAATTTTTTGAATATTAAAGTGACATGGATTAACTATTCAATGTATTGATACTTCATTAAAGTTTGAAATATAACTACATGGTTGGTTAAATGAAATCCCCGTAACTTAATTGGTAAATTAATGGATCAAATTTAGTTTAATACTTATGTGAAAAGTTGTAATAACTTAATGAAATGTTGGACAAAGATTATATTGGAATAATTACTTAAGTAATTAATATAAACTTATCCAATTGAAGATAATATTTTCATGTTAATTAATAAGTACTTATATGTGCCATATACTATATGAGAAGCTCCTAAATAAATTCAATATAATTAATTAGCATTAAGATTAAGTTAGTCTTATGTTATGTTAAAGTTATATTGGCAATAATGTACTTGATTTGTAAGTTCTTAGAAACATGGCTATTCCTAGCTAAGCATCTTGTGATTGAGGAACAAATGTTATATGTTTGGAATAAATCATTCAACATTTTTATTTAAAATTTCTTATCCTTAATTGATAAAAGAGATTGTGAATTTATATTATCATAATAAGAGTTTATCTTGGAATTAGAGCTTAAGAAATATCTAATATTTAAGTAAGAAATATAAATGCTTAGGATAAGATAAGGGATTTAAGTTAAAGGACAATCCTTTAAGAATAATATTTAAGTTAGACTTAACATAGCTATATTTTTTCTTAAGACTATTATTATGATTTGAGTTTATTAAGTCATGAGGAATTTATGTCAGTAATAAAGGAGATCTAAATCTAACCTAAGACATTTTATAATCCTTAGGTAAGTTGGTCATGAACTTGTAGCTTGATTGTAATGGTACATTGTTCCTAAGTAAATATTAAGCATAGTTGATTAAACATCCTTCAAATCTTGCTTACTTTTAATAGTTATTGTGTCAAACTTTGTACATCGATTGTTTGTGTGATGAAATGGAGTTCAAATGTTTTACATTGCTTTTGGAAATAGTTATTTTCCTTTTATCTCTTTTTGTTGGTTTTGATATGGTGAATCATACTTAAGTGATATTAGTATGATGATTCTTCAAAAACTATTTAGAGTAATTTGGACCTATACCTACTAAAGTGGAATGGAGAAAAATTTCTCCAAAAATATTTTTCTTATATTCCAAATAAATTAGGCTATTTCAAACCATTTGGGCATAGATCATTTCGAATGAATTAGACTATTTTGAATAATTTAGACTTATACACACTAAAGTGGAGTGGAGAAAATTTTCTCCACAATTAAATTTTCTATATACCAAATAAATTGGAGTGTTTCAAACCTATTGGGCATAGATAATTTCAAATAAATTAGGCTATTTTAAATAATATGGACTTATACCCACTAAAGTGGAGTGAAGAGAATTCTCTCCAAAAATAAATTTGTTATATTTGAAATAAATTGGACTATTTCAAAGCATTTGGGCATAGATCATTTTTAATAAATTGGGCTATTTTGAATAATTTAGGCTTATACCTATTAAGTGGAGTGAATAGTATTTTCTCCAAAAATTAATTTTGTATATTTCAAATAAATTGGATTATTTCAAACTATTTGAGCATAGATCATTTCGATTAAATTGGGTTATTTTAAATAATTTGAAATTATACCCATTAAAGTGGAATGGAGAATATTTTATCCATAAATATGTTTTCTATATTCCAAATGAATTGAATTATTTCAAACCATCTAGGAGCATATCATTTTGAATAGATTGGACTATTTTGAATTGTGGCAGCCTTCTTGGCCTTTAGATTGATCATTGATCAGCTTTGAAGTATCTATTATTTATAGGACATGTGGAATTGTTTGACTAGATGAATTATGGATGAAAACATAATAAGCAATTAGTTCATCTATGTGATAAAATATCTTGAGAATTATTTATTGTCCATTGGGAAGATCTTCATGACCAAGTGTCAATATACTAATGGATGAACTTGGGCAATTTCAAGATAAACCGATGGAGTATCCACTTGCAAGGGGATCAACTTTAAAACTTAGACCTAATTCAATACTTTCAAGGAATCTCCAACTATAAATCAAATTGCATTTAACTAGATCAAAGTAATTCTAAATTATAATCGATTAATTCGAAACTAATTAAACTATATTTGAAATAATTTAGAATTTATTTGTATGAAATTGATGATAATATTTATTATTAGAATTATAGTTTATCATAAATAAATCCAATTGAAATAATCATAATATGGTGAAGTTACATCTTTCTAAATACTAGTTCACATTTTATGGCATGGATTTTTTTTCTTTCTCTAAAGAATGTGATGATAGACGTCATTTTGATTCTCTAATCATTTTAATCTTTCCACTTCCATTTCTAGTATATCTACTTGATGTAACATAAATCATTTTTGATTTGTAACATAATTTTGATAATTAAAATCAATAAATAACATGTTGGCAATTGAAAGATTGTCTCCAAAGGTCCATTTAAAAATAAATTCATCCAATTTATTTATGTTTATATTGAAGGGCTTAGAAAATATTTTCACCCAAAAAAACATGAAATTTGAACTTGTGTAGCCCATTTCTTGAATGAATATCCTCAAATGATTGTCCTCTATCATTGACCAAATGCCAACGTGAGAAAAAGACTACAATGCCACCTTCAAAATTTATTTGGAATGATCTCGAATGTAGTATGACATATTTTTTATTTTATAATATTTTTTTTCCTTATAATTCATTTGAATATCTTTTGTTTTGTGCACAATAAATAATAAGTCATTTAACCCTAAAATCAATAGCTTTTTAGAAGTCAATTTTAGCTCCTCATTTGAAATGTCTACAATTTGTTAAAAAAGAAATTAATGATTTATTAACAATATCATATTATAAGAAATATAACATGGAAATTTTCTAATAAAATGATTTTCATATTATTAGATTGGTTGTTGATGCACTTTTGATTTGCATTTCTTATTGTAACATATAAACATAATGCATTTCATTTGATGCATTTTTTTTACATTTTCTTAAAAATTATAAATATTTATATAAACCTATATAAAAATAATACATGCTCAGGCACATTGTAACTACACTCATTATACACAGATGTAACATTTTTATTGCTAGTTTTTTAACATACATATGCATATAAATGTTCATATTGAATCCTTATAACTTGACCATAAATTTATCATATTTTAAAACAATCCCATTTTGCCATAACTTATTTCTCATATATGTTGATAGGAATTTAACATTGATAAACTAACATCTATATTATTATAGTAATGAAAGTATCAGATGTTATTATGCATACCAATACATATTTATATGTTTATACAACCCATCACAATAAACAAAATAGAATTTACTCTTCTAAGCCGAAGTTCACTATCACTAATTTCAAATGAATATACACCTTATAGTTGAACCCCCTTCATAAACTTCCAATAATACACATCAAATTAAAAACTATTTAAATAAATAGCAATATCATTGTTTCTAGCATAATATACTTTATTTATTTATTATTGATAAAGATCATGTAGATACTCTGCATTAAAATTTATTATATTGAAGACATAATATTATTATGGATAATGTTTATATGGGATATTTACTAGGATGGTAAATAGTAAATAGTTAGTGGTTATAACCATATGGTTGATATGGTGAGTTAATATATATATTATTATTTATTATAACAATATATTGTAATAGTTTTATATTTAGATGTGAGAGAATATCAAAGATAATATAGGAAACATTATTCCTATATATATGTAACATGTCTTGAATGTATTTGTAATATGAATTAGATTGAAATAATATATCAGAGTGTTTGAAATAATTGATCTCTATGTATTTTCTTCTTTGTGCATGAACTAATTCTACGTTTGGCTCCTCTAATCCCCAATAATGGTATCAGAGCAGTGCCAAATCCTTTCTGGTATAGAAGCATATTGATTTTCTAAGTGGTAGTTGTACTCTACATTGCCCCTATAAATTAAAATCCAGTTGTAAATTTAAAGAATATAATATTAATCTACCAATTCATACATATTATTGTTTTTGGTAGTTTGATAATATCTCTTCTCATCTTTAATTCACTGTACAATCTAGAGATTCTATAAGTGTTTATTTCTAAGTCTAAGTACAACATTTGTGATATTAGAAATTCTACATTCACTACAAAGAAGACTTATATTGAATGTTATCTCCATTATGAGGAGATTATTTGGTGGTATCTATTTGGATATTATTGTCTTAGATATCTATCTATATAGTGACAAATTCTATTGTTGGGCATCATTCTAAAGGAGACTCCTCAGTTTTGAAATTAGTAGTCTGGTAGAACATGCATATGGCCTCACTTATTCTGCATTGATGTCTTCTCATGCACATTTGCTTTTGAATTATACAAGGTGTCATCTAATACCATCACCATCCATCTAGTTGACGCCAATGACATAACTCCCATCAGCTCATAGTTATTTCAAGACAAAGGAAGAGCATATTAGACTATTATTATTCTCTAGTACATTAGCATATTGGTTTGCTACATCTATTATCCCTATTGAGCTATCAGCCTTGGTACTTACCTCACCATTTTCAATAGTCAGAATGGTTTTCCATAGTTGTTTCATGCATAATCTCTTTTAAAGATCGAGTTTCAACTACTCACAAAAAAGATGCCATGATTTCATAATAAAAGTTTGTTCTTTTGATTGTCAAAGTCACTTGATAGTGATTATTTATTTATTTATTCAATCTTGTCATTTTTGTTTAGAGGTAAGAATTTTTTATAAAAGTCTTTCTTTATTTATAGCTTGTTTATGTGATTTTTATAAAAGTCTTTTTATAATGGTAGTTTTAATTCGATTTATTATCTTAGTTGAGTCTTTTTAGTAAACCTTTTGTCATTTTTATGGAATTTAGAAAAACAAAAATAAAGATTCATTTTTATTGTCCATAAACCAAATCATTTTTATTGGTCAGGTATTTAGAGTCAAGGTGTCCATCTGTCAAAATCATCAAAGTCATTTTTTTAATCAAAAGTTCTAAGTCAAATTTGTAAAATAAATAAATTGTCTTACAGATGCATTTTTTCTTGTATGCAATGTCTAAATTATAGGAGTTTTCTCCTTAATTGAGCTTCAAGACTTCATTAGCTAAGTAAGTAGTCAAAACTAGAAGCTAGAGGATACACATAGGATGGAGGTCTTTCATTGACCTCTCGTTAGTTGCCAATGATAGGGTTGCATCATGTTTTGGTGACTTTGTGTGTTTTGTATTTCATTTTAGTATGGTATGGATTTCATTTTTTTAGTGTGTTTGTTTTTTGTAAATGTTCACGTTATGAGAGAGGAACATAAAGCAATGTTTCATTTTTCATGTAGAACCAAACTGGCTAAAGTCAAGTAACACTACCAGAGGTAGTGGTAGTCTTCTTTGTTATGTGAGATTGAGTGGAAATCATACACAGTGGCTAAAATTAAGAATTTGATTTCTTAGATGGTCAAATGTGACATTCAGTGTGTATTTTATTTTAGTTCTATTTTGGTATGCAGAAGATGTAAACAAAATCTTGATGTTTTAAGTCCTAGTAAAAAAACATTGTAGAGTGTGTCTCTAAGCTTATTGTAACACTCATATATTTAGAAAGGGTTAGTGTTCAATCTAGAAAACCAAATATCTAAAAAGGTAGATAAACTTTTATTGGTGTAGCAGTCCTCTGATTGCCTTCCTTATTTATAAAGACAATCTGCTAGTGGAATGTTGAGTGTGTTCTTTTTATGGAGTAAATGTGGGATGGATTATTTTCCATAGTTATGGTCATGTGTAGTAAGATAGTTAGCCAATTGGAAATTTAAACACCTTTATTTTCTCTAGATTATGAGGCAAGCCTGTGCCGCACATTATAGTAGAAAAAGGAGTTATGTTGTACCATGTCAACATTAGGGGGGTGAATGTTACGGATAATGTTTACATGGGATATTTATTGAGATGGTAAATATTAAATAGGTTTATATTTACTGGATGGTAAATATTAAATAGTTAGTGGTTATAACCATATGGTTAATATGACGAGTTATAATATATATTGTCATGATATAATTATTTGTTATAATGATATATAGTAATAGGTTTAGATTTGGGTGTGAGATAATATCATAAGTATTATAGGAAACATTATTCTGATATATATGTAACATTTCCTATATGTATTTCTAATGTGAATTAGAGTGAAAGAATATATCAAAGTGTTTAAAATAATTGATATCTATGTATTAGGTTCTTTATGCATGAATTGATTATGTGTTTGGCTCCTCCAATCCCCAACAAGTATAACACATATTGTGTTATTTTAAATTGGATAAATTAAATGTGTAAACAACATTATAATGGGTAAATTAAGCATGTAAACAATATTTTAATGGGTAAATACAACCACATTCTAGTATACACAATAATAAAATGAACCCACACTTCTAAATCCCAAGTTGATGCAAGTATATATTTTATTATCTTCTATAACATCCTATCTATGAATAAAAATTTAATTGTAACATGTTTAAATAAATAAAGATAGTTAATATATTCTATATTTGTATGAAATTGTATAATTATAGATTTATTAAAAAGGGCTTTCACATTTTTTTTTGCCTTCTTTTAGTTTGTATGGGTGCACTCTTTCATTAAACCTTTGGTTCTTTATTCCCTACAAATTATTATATAATGTAGTAATTAAAAAATATCATCATCAATTGATTTGATATTTGTATTTTAAAAATGTGTCTTATTGTAGAGTTTTACCTTATGTCATTTTCATGGAGGCAATAACATGTAGAGCTATGTTATGGGTTGTTGTGTTGGAAACACAAAGTTCTAGTCTAGATGTGTTATGAAATGTTTTAATTGAGAGATAAATTGATGAATAAATATTTTATCAGTATTATAAATAGTTGATAAATAAAAAATTATATAATTGAAAAAATATAATTGATCTTATCTTACCTTCCTCAACTTGTAATGTGTCATGTTCATTGATATGATTTTCTGTTATTATTGTTCTTCATTTACATGCAATGACATTATTGTTGCACCCCGAAAGATTTCTAACCTATTAGGTTTGAAAAAGAAATCATACACATTGAAAGATTGTTAAGATGTTATATATGAAAAATAAAGCATGATTATAAAATAAATTAAAAATGTTATGCACCTAATACTGATCGAAGTGATTATTATTGTATTGGTTTCTTTGAATTTGTCAAATAGTTTTGAAATTAAATATTAAAAATAATTTGTTATTCAATTTCTATGATGAAAGATAATTTTTTTTGTAATTGTGTACAAGCACACACCCATCTAGCTCTTGTATATACCCCTAACACATCATATGTATATGAATTATTGAAAGTAGAGATAAGTTTCTCCCAAAAATAATTATCTATTTCTTTGTTAATAGCATTCATGTTTTATGTGAACCAATCATTTGAAATGTTGGTATGTCTTTGTTGATGTCAAAACCTTCCTCTAATTTACTTTGTTGTGAATGGAGGATGAAATCTTGAAGCTAAAACATTAGTGGGATCTTGGAAAAAATTGGTACATATAATATGATTCCAATTCAATTCATCACTATCTAGACCATATAGTATGACACTTGTTTCTTGCATGGAATGGAAATCACCGACACAGATTCTTGAGAGAAGTATGAATGCCAAAAAACTGTTCTAGTTTGTAGATGATGAATACATTAAAGGCCCAAATAATAAATTTATCAATAAATGCTTACATAAATTGGTGAAGATGTTCATCCTTAAAAACGTCATTGAGATTTAAAAGATCAATAATTATCAAATCAGTGTTTAGACCAAGAATGAACATTTCATTGAAATATTCTAAAATGGATGGCCAAAGATATGGGGGCCCATAATGGCAGATGAATATTTTTGTATCTATCCCACCAAATTGACCTTTATCATTATGTAGATATTTTTTAAATATGATTAATGAATCTTGAGATAATGCTTCCCAACCTTTTTTATTTTTTTAAATACCTTCATTCAGGACATAGAAAATTTCAAACCTTTTTACATAAAATGTATAATGTTCCATTACCTCTTCAAGTGTGATTATTTTATTTAGCGGTAGTGTTGAATCATGGTTATAGAAATAATCTATAATTTTTGATAATATGTTACTTTCCATCTTCACCTTTTTGTACCAAGTATCTATGTTATTGTACCTAGAAATTTTTAAGAAGGGAATAGACCATTTTTCCAATAAATCTACTAGCTCTATTTTTAGTTTGTCTAAAAGCCTTTGATTATTTCTAAGTACTATTGTACCAATCAGATTTTAATATTGTTTATCTAAACTAATTAAAGTACCACTTTCAAACAAATCAATTTCCTTATCAAAACAATCCCAAATGGGTTGTTCCATGAAAAGAAGGCATTTTCTCTCTTGTAGTTGTTATGTTGAATAGTTCATTTGTGTGAATAAGTGTCTATCTTGTTTATGTATTTATTTCATATTTTCTTCCCTATTTTAAAATTCTTCCAATGTCTTAGTTAGATAAGGTCACATGAAGATCAAACATTTTTTACAAATAAAGCCTTATAAATTATTTCATTGGCTTCATTATATTGGTTACATATTTTATACACAATACATAATAGATTACAGGTTTTTAGAAATATTTCCCTTCTAATAGAAAATTTATTTCTCAATGATAGTGAATTATATTCCTCCTCTAAAATAATTATTTATTGTGCTGTAATTGTGTGTTGGCCATCTATATTGTTGAGCCTTATGGTTTTTTTCTCAATCATATCTTATAGGACTTCCTTTGATTCGATAATACATTGAGGATTGATTGGATCAAATGAAATTAACAAATAACCTCTCATTAGAAACTCATTATATTTTACAAATGAATGAACTATATCATTCACCCATCTTTCATTCAGATTTATTATTTTGATATTAACATCCCCAAATTCATAGAGCTCTACAAGAATGTTCAAGGTGTAATTTCTAGAGGAAATATACCATGTAGATAATTCACTATGTGTCTGATCAGACGTTTGTTCAACAAAAGTGTTTCAATCTTTTATTTGATCTTTTTTTTCTATTGGTGTGATTACTTATATGACCTCTTTCAAATCTAGATACAAATTTTTTTCCCTTGCTTGTCTTGTTTTCTTAAAAAAAAATTACCATGACTATAGGGTATCTTAAATACATGTTTGCATGGTGGCACATAGAAGAAGTTCTTGTTGGACTAATCGCTAGCATCTCCCTCAAGGATTTGTGACATGGACTAACAACCTCCCATGAGTACTTATCTAGTGTTTGTATCAGGTGTTAACAAGTTGACCTTTTGGCACAACAGCAAGCATTCCTTTCTAATAATTGGTATAAGAGAAAGTTCCTTTAGAAAGGGCTTAACGGCTTGAAGGTAGATCAAGGAAAGCACAAGATGGCCAAACAACTAAAGAAGGAGAATTAAGAGTTGAAATTTATGGTTGATGCTCTTAAGGAATATGTGTGTATCTTGGATTATAATTTAGCTATAGAAGTAAAATAAAATAAGATATTTATTGAAGAATTAGTTAGGGTTTCAAATTCAAGTTTGAAATCAAGAGAAGAAGAGTGTAATTAGTTGAAGGTTGAGTTAGGTTATTTAATGGATAATCATGAGAAGCTCATAATCAAGGTTGAGAAAGATCATGAAATATTATTCCAACGTAAGAAAGATGCAAGTTTTAAAGGCAAATTAAAGAAGCCAATCAAGTAGCCCAAAGCTTTCAAGTTTTCAAATTATTTTCATGGCCATTGTTTTTTTTGTCATCATGTTGGTCATAGGGTAAGAGATTGTATGAGGAGAAGCAATTAGTAAAAGGGAGATATTAATCACATTAAAGCCAAAGGTATGATAAATGTTGTTTGCTTTTGTTGTCATAAGATTGGCCATATTGCTAAATTATGTCCAAATAGAGTAAAGAGATCTTCAAAGTATGAGAAGAGCCAAATTTAGGTTTGGAGACCTAAGATAGTAAAAGTTGATCAAGTTGAGTTTAAGAGTGAGAATAAATTACTTGCTATAATGGATGAAAAATTAGATAGGAAGGACTGTGAAGATTCTCTTATTACAGTTAAGCAGGATCCTTGTCAAGATAAGATAATTACAAGAGTTGAGAAGATGAAAAACATCATGAATGTTCAGGTTAGTAAGTCAAATAAGTTATACATGCTTAAAAAGATTATAAGATAAAAACGTAAGAAGATCAAGGAAGAAATAGATGAGATATGGGAATCTCCTGAGATTTATTTCTAGGACCCTTTTGTGTGGGGTGTATCTTTTAGGCTTCAAGGAGACACTTTTAAGAAAAATTGAAGCATGGTGGATGCTATTGGGTCTTGGCTATGTTGCATGACAAGAAGGTGAGTTAGTAGATTAATTTGTATATCATTTGAGGGAATAGATTTTTGAAGAAAATTTTGCACCAGTGTTAAGGTTATAGGCTATTAGAATGTTTGTTGCATATGCAATGTTTAAAAGTTTCAAAATGATTCAAATGGATATGGTCATAAGAAATTAGAATGTTGAAAAAGAGCGAATAGTTTCGTAAATAAGGAAAATAAAAATCATACATAATCAATAAAGGAGCAAAGTTTTAAGGTTCCATTCATCAAGAAGAAGGTTCAGACATGTTCATGGCAGAAGAAATAACCTGAATATTCTATGTTGGTACATACAGCTTTGCATGCAAGAAAAGAAGATCAGCCATGGTATGTTGATAGTGGATGTCCAAGGCATATGATAGGTGATAAGAGTAACTTCATAAATCTAAAGAATATAAATGGTGGAATAGTGAAATTCAAAGATAAAACCACTGCCAGGATAGCTGGAAAAGGTACTTTGAATTTGGATAATGGTAGAACCAAGAATAAGAATGTTTTGTATGTAAAAATCTTAAGCATAATCTATTGAGTGCAAATCAAATATGTGTTCAGGGATACAAATTAAATTTTTATATAGAAGGTTATGAGATTAGAAGAAAATATTCAAATGATTTGATTACAGATGCTCAAAGGATAGATAGAGATTTATATGCATTATCAGATATCTTATCAAAGGCACTATCAAAGGACACATTCAAATATCTACAAGAGGAGTTGGGAGTAATTTATTTTACTTCCTACCATTGATGTTCAGCATCAGATGAGGGGGAGCTAAGTGTTAGATCTAGGAAGGCCCTTTGCCATTGATGTCAAAGGGGGAGAATAATAGGTACAAGTACAAGTGTATAAATAGGTATAGGGAATAGGTATAGGCTACTATAGGAAGGGGGAGATACTATATGTTTTTAGATGATAGTATGTATAGTATTTAGGATTGAGGTTGACATTAATGACAAAGGGGGAGATTGTTGGAAATATTGTCATTGATGTCAAAGGTCTAGCATTATTGGTGATAAAGGCCCTATTTCATTTAATGATGTTTGTAATAATTATATCTTGGCTAATATGTGTTAATATTTATTTAATATTAAAAAATATATTTTTGGTTGCATATAAGATAAAAGAATGGCCCATGGAGAAGTCAAAGAGTCATAGGGTAAAGATAAATGAATAATGGGACACATTTTCCCATGAAGAGTCATCTTGGGGAATTCCAAGAGTCACTAAGTGAAGACAAAAGAGGAAGGGTGAAATTTCTCATGAAGGGACACTTTGAGGAATATGAAAAGTCACCAAGATAAGGACAAAAGAGGGAAGGATAATTTTACTTATAAAGGTTCACCATATGACTTTTCAAATGCAAGGATACAAAGGGTCATGTATGTTTGGCACCATTTTCTGTAAGGATTGAAGGGTCACAAAGGGTGAAGGCCAAAGTTCATTTGGAAAGCTATAAATAAAGGCTTGAAAGCCATTTGTAATGTGGAAGATAGAGTTTGATTTGATATTGTAATATCTAGCTTAGAAGAGTGATGGGAGAGATGAGTATGATTTGTATTTTCTATATCTAGCTTAGAAGAGCAAAGGTGAGAGAGGAAAGAGATATTGTAATGAACTATCATTTGTTGAGATAGAAACATTGAGAGATATTTGTGTGGTATACATAAAGGGGTTGCTGCTCCTGTGGATTGGTGCTCACGAATTGTTGCTATGTTGGTGCTCAACAAAAGGGTGGTGCTCCTATGGGATGGTGCTCATGAATTTTTGTTGTGTTGGTGCTCAGAAAAGGGGTTGGTGCTCTTATGGGTTGGTGCTCTTGAATATTTGCTATGTTGATGCTCAGCAAAGGGGTTGGCACTCCTACAAGTTGGTGCTTGAAAATATTGTTGTTTTAGTTAGTTCTCATTCATATACTTAAGATTTTTCTCTATGTTTTTCCCACATTAGGTTTCCACGTTAAATCTGGTGTCTCTCTCTATCTTGTGTGTTGTTTATTGTTTTAGTTTTATTTCATATCTTGAATGTTTGGTTAAGTGGAATTTGATTAAGGGAACGTTTTATAAGATATATGATATACTAATTCACCCCCCTCTCAGTATATCCCATGCTTAATAATTGGTATCAAATCTGTGTTCATAGGTTCAAATCCCCTTGGGTAATACTGAGGGGGGGATTGTTGGACTAATCGATAGCATCCCCCTCAAGGATTTGTGGCATGGACTAACAGCCTCCCATGAGTACTTATTTGGTGTTTGTATCAGGCATTAATAGGTTGACCTTTTGGCATAATGGCAAGCATTCATTTCTAACAAAAAATTCAAATCTACTAGTGTGATTACTTATATGACCTATTTCAAATATACATACAAATATTTTACCCTTGCTTGTCTTGTTTTCTTCAAAAAAAATTCTATCATGACTATAGGTATCTTACATACATGTTTGCATGGTGGCACGTAGAATAGGTTATTTCCCCTTGTTCATGTTTTTCTTTTAACATAATGTGTATTCTAATGACCAAATTATTTGTGTCTATCAACCTAGACATTTGAAGGTTGTCATAGCTATTCAAATGAGACCCAAATATTTCACAAGAAGGAGAAATTTTATTTTTTGTCAATTCCATTTTGTTGGGCATAAATTTATTGAAATTAGTTGTAGCTCGATGGAGAATTTCCTCTTATCTATTTGTAGATGCTAGAATTTATCACCCTTTCCATATTCTTCCATCTTTTAGGCTATCACTTTAATAATTAAAGTAGATGCTATAAATCTACACCATAGCCTAAAACCCTAAAATAGGTTAAGTCTAAAATGTGGTAAAAGCCTCCAAAAATCTATATTTTTCATCTTAACTCTTAGAGGTCTAAAACCACTCTCAAACACCCTAAAAGTATATACATAAAATATAACTTAAAATATCAAAAACTAAATGTCCATAATTAAATGTCAACTTATATAAAAATCTAATTCCATCTATATTTTATGTGTATACCCCTATCTACCCATGGTAATTAATCTTATTAATTACTATTTACTCTCCAAAATCTTTTAAACATCTAAAAATATTAAAATTGAAAAAAAAAATTAACCTCCCAACAACCCTTCCAACAACTTACCCTCATCAAGAACCCATGCAAATAACTTAGTGTTACATTCACTTGGTTTAGCATGAAAAAATCTAAAAGTAGAGAAATAGGAAATTATAATGGGATGATAAGCCCCCAATCACACCCATAATGATAGTATGATTCCTACATATTTAATACTCTAAAGAGGGATATCACATGGAGTTTTACCATTTATAGTGTTTTGTTCAATTGTTCTCCTTTGACTATATGAATGAATCTAAGGATGGATTTAATAATTGATTATGTATTTATTTGGATATGATAAAATGGGCTTACGACTTGGTGGAAGAGTGATTAAAATGATTACAATTGGAAGTGGGAAGAATAAGGAGGTTTTGCTCAATGTGCAAGACTGAAAGTATGCCTTTGTATTGAAATTTAGAAGTGAGTAGAAGAAGTGACTTGAATGTGATTTTATAGAAATATGCAAGGTAAAAAATAATGCTTCATTCCCTAAAATTATGGATTAAAATTTCAAGGGAGGGTTAGAAATTGAAAAAATTATCATTAGAGGGATTAAGGTCAAGATCATCCGATTTGGTTCAGGAATGAATTCCAATGATGTAATTATTTTGTCTTGTCTAATAAATTAAAATGTAAAACTCTAGGATCTTGAGAGGTCATACAAATGCTTATGGGTATTTTTAGCATTCTTAACATTTATGAAGGTGTCAAATAACAACTAATAAGAGAAATAACAACATACATGTGCTTAGAATAAGGTATGGTGAAAAAATAGGTCTTTATTAAGTACACTAGTTAATTAAAGTGAAGTATGTCAAAAAATTACATAATCAAACTTATTTGTGACCAAATTAAGGTGACTACATATACTACTTTTCTTGGAATTTTGAGCATTTTTTGGTGGCTTTTGCATTTACACAAATATTTTCCTCAATTCGGAGTGTTTTACTTCATTTTGGTGCTTATTTTATTTCTTAGAACATATATTTTATATTTTATGATTCTTTATTTATTTCCACACAATTTTTTTATTGGTAGTGGTGAATATTTTAATAACTCTATAAGAAAAACAATTATCCCTTTATAAAGGATACTTTTGAATTAAAATGAAGTGATTTTTAATAATTTAATGTGTTTGTATGAAAATTATTACTTTTAATGATGTGATGTTTTTGAATCCAAATACAGTGCTTTTATATGCTACGATGAATTTTTATGCAAGATGTTATGATTTTGTAATCCTACAATGTTTTTGTATGTTTTGATGTTTTTGAATGACACTATTATTTGTAATACCCAATGATGTTTTTGTATACCATGTAATGAGATTGTATAATATGTGATGATTTTTTATGCCATGTGATGTTATTGTTGACCAAATTTCACCTTAGTACAATTTGTTCAACCATTTTCATGGAGAGCTAAATTGTAGTTGCAAGAACAAGTCATTTTAGAGGTCCAAAATTGCAAGTCAAGGAGGTTAATGTGTTTTGGCTCCATTGTAGTGTATGTCAGGCTCTCCACAAGTCAAGTCTTGGCCTCTCATAAACCTAAGTTACTCCTCAGGACTAATTTGGTTTCTCTAAACAACTCAACTTATAAAAGTTTCATGAGTAGAAGTAATTCAAGTTTATGAACCTGAATTACTCCTTCCAATGCTTTACACGTTTTCAATGATTCATGAATTTAGGTTTTCCAAGGATCAAGTCTTAAATTTATTTATAAATAATGATCAATGAGAGGTCCAAAGTGAGTAATTAATAGGGCTTAGAAAACTCAAAAGGATAGAGATAGACCAAATCAGGTTTCCAAACAAGCTTTGCTTATGAAATTTACAAGTAGAAGTAATCAAAGAACCTAAAGAAGCATGTAAGAAGTGAAGTCACATGGAAAACCTGAATGGGTTTGTAATGCAAAACATGGAAGACTTTAGGAAGAATCTAAGGTTCGTAGCAATGATTTGAGCCATTTCTTATGGAGGGTCATCTCACCATTGATTTTGTAGTGATATTGGTCATTTCAAGAGGCCAAATCAAAGAGAAGGACAAACTCCAACTAAATGAGAGAAAAATTAAAATTAGTTTCATAAAGATGGTGATTGCAAACTATTTTAGAGGCTTCTATTTTGGTACCCAATAACTCTCTCTTCTCTTCCTCTTTTTCTATAAATAGGACCCTTGGGCTCTTTTTTATCATCCATAGATAGTATGATGAAGCCTTGATGGAATGTTTTGCCATTTTCTTGAATTTGAGTAAAGAAGCATAAGTCTATTTTATTTCTAAGTTCTAGACATTTTCCTAGGCATGAAAGAGACACAAAGTGATGTTTTATCCTTTTGTTCTTTGTCCTTCATGTTTTTTAGTAAATAATTGATCCAACAGGTCATGTAAAGTGCATTATAGCTATATGGGATTTTGCACATGTGTAACCTTTTTTTTGGACTATACATGTTGTCTTTTCTAGTTATTTACCTTGTGTGATATCATTCATTTTGTCTCTATATTGAAATACTTATGTTGGAATCATCTAAAGCTTGAGTTATAGACTATATTTTGTTGTATTATGCATAAGTATAAGGCATACATGTGGATACTAATTCTTGGTGTATCACCATCTTAGACTAGGCTTTTCATTTATGTAAACTTCTGACTCTTTTCACTCATTCATACTAGTTCAGTAGTTTTATTGCACAAAAATCTAATATAAGGAACTAGGCATTTCAACTTAGAGGCCCCTTTACACTTATAGGCACACCCACAGGCTTGAAAATGTCCCGACATTTTCCAAATATAGATGAAGCTTGAACAACCCTCTTCTAAGGTGCAAGATTTGGAGACAATAGTTCTTGTATGCCCTATGGGACCCAAATTATTATTAACTCAAGGTGAATGTTGGTCTTGATAGGCCTAAGTAGTAGAAATACCCCTAATCTAACATTTGGAGACTCTAAAAGGGTGTGAATCCCTAGTTATAAAACAAGTTTTATACATTATCCTACATGGTCCTCACAAGGTCCTTAAGATTTTATGAATAAGCCCCTTCAGTTTAAGCTTTTCTTGAAGAACAACACCCTAAACCACTCCTAGCCCTATTAAATCCTAGGCAAGGAGGTTTTGGGGAAGAAGCAGAAGAGGTTGAAGAAGTTCAAGGAGAGGAAAAAGTTGAAGAATAAGAAATAGAGGATCATAGGGAAAGAAGAGAAAGGGGAGAAAGGGGAGAGATAGATAGGCATGAATCATTCCTTGCTTTTAATACCCAAAACCCAATAGAGCTTCTTGTATATGACCCCATTCCTCCAAATACCACCAAAGACCTTCCTAGTTTCAATGAAGAGGGACCTATTACCCCATCTAAACATATTAGAGACATCTCTAATTTATGTAATTTCCATAATGTTACTAGGGCCAACATAGCCATTAGGTTGATTACTATGTCTTTAAATGGCAAAGCACTTGACTAGTATAGAATGTTGGAAGGGGTCTGCATTACAAGTTGGGATGGTCTTAGAGACCTATTGGTGACAAGATTAAAAAATAAGAGTGATCATTCTTCCCTAATACATAATCTGAATGTAATAAGAAGAGGTCCAAATGGATCCATATGAGATTTCAATGAGAAATTTAAAATAACATGGTATAGGCTGCCACCAATCATGAGACCTTCTCCTAGATTTATGTTTCCAACATACCACAAAGGGATTGGTATTGATGTTGTTGTTATGTTGCAGTAAATGGGAGGATTCACTCTTCTAGGTACATATGAGCTAGCAATTGAGGTTGATAATATCTTGATTCAGGATGGAAGACTCCCTCCAAGAGTTTCCATGCCTTTGTTGTCCCATGATTCAGTTGAAGCTCTAAGCATGTCTCAGGTTCCCAATGCTAATGTAAAGCCAAGAACCTTTCCCAAGAAGGTTGATAACATTGTGGACAAAGATGAAGAAATTATATCATTGAGAGCTCAACGCAAGCAAGATCAATATCAGGCAAGTGTTCTTCTTAATGCATAATAATATCCTCAACAAGGATATAGAGCTCCATCTCAATATAATTATCAAGGGAGATGAAAAAATAAATAAGCTTACAATAGGAAGCCCAATACATATAATCCAAATTCTACTCCTTTTGTAAAGGTTATTGTTCCAATCCATTCAAATCTAGTGCAAGAATAAGATCATGTGGACCAATGGTGGCAACCTCAAGATCAATTTTCACATGATGATGAAGGAACTAGTTACAATTTGACTACACAATAAAAATCTACTCCTTACACAATAGTAGAAGAAGTATGCCCCAGATAAAGGGATAATCATGGAGAAGGTAGCAACCCAAGTGTGGGGATGATGAACTTTCAAGAAAAGGATGATTTTGTGTTGACTCAATGCATTCCAATTTCATCTAATACAAGGTCTAAGAAGAGAGCCTTGGGAGAAGGCTAGGAGCCATGAATAGTTCCAAGTGATGCCTCTCCAAGGCCACAAAATGCTAATCAAAGTGTTGCACCTTCTACAAGCCATGTTCTTCAACAAAATCAAAAATTAAATGTAGCTACCAAGATTGTAACATAGTAGGCAACAACTCCTTTATTACCATCAAAAAAGTAGGAAAAGGTGAATAATCCATCTTTAAATATTGTGGACTCATTAGAGATCACTATCACAAGCATATCCCTTTGGGAGGTTCTACATATACTTGGTCAAAAGGATATTTTACAAGAGCAGTTAGCAAGTATGAAGGTGGCTCCTCAATATTCAAGGCATCATAGTGTGGTTCTCAAAAATTCTCCAAATCATCTTTTGGAGCCTTCCACTAAATCTAAAATGCCTCCACACTTATACCATACACTTATTTTAGGAGATAAGTTGGTCCACAATTGTATTGTGGATAGTGGAAAAAGCACTACTATTATGCCTAAAGTAGTGGTTGATAAATTAGGTTTGAACTATGAGCCACATAATATAGGCATGTTGCAGTTGGATGGAACTCCAACCAAGATGGTAGGATTGGTCAAAGGTCTGAAAGTGTTTCTACATGGCTGCCTAAGCTTCCCTATCATGTAAGATATTATGGTGGTGGACCTTATAGTACACTTTACTATATTCTTGTCTAGGGACTTTACAGCCAAGATAGAAGGATACCTTTCTAGCTTTCAAGACAAGGTATGGAACCAAGGTAACCATAAGGACTCATCCCTTAGCAAGGTTCCATATTGAGCCATACTTGGAGACAATGACAAATCAAAATTGTCTAAATAGTAAGGAGTAAGATGCAATCTTGAATAGTGAAACATCTTCTCCTCTTGAAGGTATTTCTGACCTCTATCTTGAAAATTAAAACACTAAAACACATGGCCTTGATCCTTACACTTTCATTAAGGAAACTGATTTGGGAGTTTACTGCATTCAAGAGGAAAACATCCCAATTCCTTCACTCACTAATGAAGATCATGAGCTTGATGGTGTGTGGGAAATGCTCTTTGACTGTTCAAGGAGAAAAGTAGGTACAAGATATGATACCATGTTGTTTTCCCCATCAAATAATAGTTACTACTCTTCTTATAGGTTTCACTTTAGCTTCACTTGCAATGTGGCAGAAGATGAAGGCTTAGTTCATGGTTTCTAATGGGCAATGAAGAGAGGAATCAAGATTTTGAAAGTATATGGAGATAGTGAGCTGGCCATTTATCAAGTGAGAAGTCAATATACAGCCAAGAATACCTTGCTCAAGTCATACAAACATAGCATTTAGGATATACTTGAGGATTTTGATGCCTTCAACATCCATCCCATACCAAGAGACTTGAACAAGCATGTTGATAGACTGGTTTCAATAGGAGCATGTTTTGACTTAGATAATACTATTAAATAATATAAAGATCAATCTCATATCAATATCATTATGATACCTTCCATTCTAGATAATGAAGTGTCATGGAAAGTGTTTGAAAGTGATGAACACATTGCACACTTCTTACAAAATGAGGCAGACTTCTCTTCAAGAAATCAAAAGAAGTTACATGCTCATTATGAAGAGTAGATTATACAACTAAATATTAATAAAATACCCAAGGGGATGATTACCTTGGATAATGTATTCAATGAGGATGATCAAAAGAAAAACCAAAGAGTGAGCATGTCAACAAAAGAAGATAACTATGAGAGAGTTCTTATTTTTAAGGAAAAACTTTTGAGGATTGGCAAGGCTTGTTCTCAGCTGGAAAGGCAAGATTTTATTGAATTATGCAAAGAGTTTCATGACATATTTGCATAGGAATACAAGGAATTGAAGGGCTTTGACCCAAGTCTAGCTCATCACACCATTGAGTTGGATCATGGAGATAAACTAGTAAGAGAAAAGCAAATGCCTATCAACCCCAAGGTAGAATAACTCATGAAGAAAGAGCTGATCAAATTGATTGAGTCTAGGATTATCTTTCCTATCAAGCACTCAACTTGGATAGCCAACATTGTGTTGGTTTGAAAAACTAATGGAGAAATTAGACATTGTATGTATTTTTGTGATCTTAAAAAAGTGTCTCTCAAGGATCATTACTCATTCCCTTCCATAGAACAAATTTTGCAAGTTGTTTCAATTTATCAACGTTTCTTACTTCTTGATGGTTATTTAAGTTATAATCAAATATTGGTAAATGAAGGGGATCAATTCAAGACATCCTTCACCACCAAGTGGGGGTCTTTGCCTACAAGAAGATTTTATTTGGTTTATCCAATACTAGAGCTACATTTCAAAGGGCAATGGACATATCTTTCAAAGGTTTGATCAATAAGTTTTCGCTTATTTACCTTGATGATATAACCATGTTTTCAAAATATGTTTTTGATCATATGGGACATCTAAGGTAGGTGTTTTAGAAGTGTAGAGAGTAAGACATATCCCTCAATCCAAAGAAGTGCATCTTCACTATCCATGAAGGTAAGATTTTGGGTTATGTTGTTTCAAAAGAAGGCTTATCTATTAACCTCAAAAGGATTGAAGTTATTATAGGATTGTATTTTCCTCAACACAAGAAAGGGATGCAAAGTTTCTTGGGAAAAATAAACTTTGTAAGGAGGTTTATCCCAAACTTTTTAACTGTGGTAAAGCTTATCACAGCCATGCTAAAAAAGAACCAAGTTTTTACTTAGACAATTGAAGGTAAAGGTAGCTTGGAAGCAATCAAGAAAACAATTGAAGCCTCTCCCACTCTCAAAAATATGAATTTTTCTAAAGATTTCAATCTTTATACTTTTTCTAACCTTGACACTATCTCAGCTATGCTTATGCAAAAGAATGGTGAAGATGTTGAATAACCAATTTCTATCTTCAGCCAAGGCTTAGAAGACTAAAAAGTGAGATATATTTCTTTTGATAAGCAAGATTTAACCTTCATTAGAGATTTCAAAATTTTTAGTCATATAGTTTATAACAACAGGATCCATGTCATAGTCTCCCATCCTAACACCAAAGAGTTTCTCCTAAGTAGGGATCTTAATGAGAAGAGAGTTGTACGGATCATGAAGGTGATGGAATATGATATTGACATCAAGTTAACCATCCTCATAAGAGGAAGAGGTTTATGTGAGCACTTAGCATACAAATTTCAAGATACAAAATAAAAAGCCTTGGTAAATCAAGTTCAAGACCAGCCAACTGATCAAATGCAAAATCAAAGTTGGACACAAGACATCATTAGTTTTCTTCAAAATGGTGAGTGTCCTAATCACTTTTAAAAATATGAAAGAAGGTATTTTAGGTTGTAGGCTATTCCTTATTGTCTTTTAGATGGCATTCTCTTTAAGAAGGATGTGATAAATGTGTTGCTAAGATGCATTAATAATGACCAATTTGATATGCTACTAGAAAAGTTTCATAATGGTGAAGATGGTGGTCACTTCTCTCCTAGAAAAATAGCTAAAAAAATAATGAGAGTTGGTTACTATTGGCTTAGTATTTTTAAGGACTATTATCTTTGGGGTAAGGTTTATCCTCAATGTGCTTTCTTTGTTAGAAAAGAAAAGCTTGTTTCTCATTAAATCCTATCTAAATGGACCAGTCTTTCATACAATGGGGCCTTGGATTGATTGGCATGAACAACCCTCCATCAAGTACTGGACACAAATGGATATTGACTACTATAAACTACTTCACAAGATGGGTAGAGACTATTGCTTTGAAGGAAGCAAATGAAAATACCATCTTGGAGTTCTATGATAGCATTATAACATGGTTTGGACCTCCTCATGTCATCATCTTAGATAATGCACTTGCTTTCATAAGTGCTGAAACTTTTGATTGAGCATCAAAAAGTGGAGTTCATTTGACTACCTCATCCAACTAATACCCTTAAGTTAATGATTGGCTGAGTCTACCAATCAGAACCTCATCAAGATCATCAAGACGACATTGGAAACCAATAAAAGATCATGGCATAGAAAGCTAAAAACAACCTTATGGGTAGATAGAATCACTCCCAAGAAGTCAATTGGTAATTTTCCCTTTGTACTTGTCTATGGGAGAGAAGGTAAGCTCTCCATATCACAAGATCTCCCTGCCTTGGAACTTGCACAATAGTTGGAATTACTTGAAAACACTCCCATGGAGGTCAAATTGATAGAATTAATGCAACCTTGAGAGGTAAGAGATGATGCACATAAATCTTTGGAACACCATCAAGTTCTCATGAAGAAACCCTTTGACAAAATTGAAAGGGAAAGAGTATTCAAAGAAGGTGACTTGGTCTTGAAATGGGATAAAGATAGAGCAAAACCAGGAAAACATACAAAGTTTGATACCTTGTGGAGTGGTCCTTACATCATCAAAAAGTGCAAGAAAAGAAACTCCTTTCAAATATCCAAAATGGATGGAGAAGAGCTACCTATTCTAGTGAGTGGAATCCATTTGAAGCCTTACTTTTGACCCTTACTAGACATGTCTTGTATATATTTTGTTTTGGTGTGTTTCCTTTGTTTTATTTGTTTTACCTAAGTGCTTTGTAGCATATATGTGTTTACCTTCCCCTTGTTTTGTGTGCATCTCTGCCTTGTGTGTGTAATAAACCCAACTAGTGTGTTTTTGAACCAAAATTGTTCAATTCTCTTTGAAGTGCCTATATGCATGACTCCATGCCCAATGGAAGGATTTAGGTGACTAGTATTTGACATATCAGGCATGCCTCCCCTTAGAATCATCAAGAATGTTGACCAAATTTCACATCAATACAAATTATTCAACTATTTTCATGGATATCTAAATAGTAGTTACAAGAACAGATCATTTTAGAGGTCCAAAATTGCAAGTGAAGGAGGCTAAAGTGTTTTGGCTCCATTGTAGTGTATGTTAGATTTTTCACAAGTCAAGTCTTGGCCTCTCATAAACCCAAGTTACTCCTCAAGACCAATTTGGGTTCTCTAAATGACTTGACTTATAAAAGTTTCATGAGTAGAAGTAATCCAAGTTTATGAACCTAAATTACTCCTTACAATTCTTTGTGGGGTTTCAATGATGCATGAGTTTGGGTTTTCCAAGGATCAAGTCTTAAATTACTTTATAAGTAGCAAGTAATGAGAGGTCTGAAGTGAGTAAGTAATATGGCTTAGAAAACTTGAAATGGTCTTGAAAATGCCTCTTGAAAGTGGCCCTTTAGAATTTTTTTGAAGGGCCTCTCTTGCCTTGTTCCCCCCAAGTGTCCCTTCATAACTTTCTAGAAGGGCACTTTGTTTTCCCAAGTATCCCTTCAGACTTTTTTGAATGGCACGTTTATTTCTATGTGACCCTTCAAAAAAGTTATGAAGGGATCTTTTCTTCCCAAGTGTCCCTTCAAACTTTTTTGAAGAGCACTTTGTTTTCCAAGTGACCCTTCGAAAAAGTTATAAAGGGCACTTTTTTTCCCAAGTGTCCCTTCAGACTTGTCCAAAGGGCACTTTGTTTTCGAAGTGACCCTTTGAAAAAGTTCCAAAGGGCACTTTTCTTCCCATGTATCCCTTCATAATTTTATGAAGAGCACTTTGTTGTCCAAGTGACCCTTCAAAAAAGTTTCAAAGGTCACATTGTCTTTAGAAATGCCCTTTGAAAAAGTTTTGAAGGGCCATTTCCTTTGGAAATGTCCTTCAAATTTTTATGAAGGGACCCTATGCCTTCCCAAAGTGTCCTTCAAGAAAATTTCCTGAAGCAACTAGCCATTTCCTTTCGAATAAAATCCCTGAAAGAATTCCTTTAGATAAATTTCTAAAGGAATTACTTTGGGAAAATTGCTTGAAACATAAACCTGAGCTAATGGATCCCCATGACATGCTGCAAGATGTCAAGTTTAACAAATCTAACTAGCCATTAGTGTACAAAGATGACATGTCATAGGACGTCAAATTTAGGGTGGCCAACTAGCCATTGGGATTTAAAGATGGCGTGCTGTAGGACATCAAATTCATGCCTAAAGTATTCAAAAAAGGAGTAAAGCCATTCAGATAACCCGAAAGGGTCGTAAGCAAAGTAAAAATAGGTTTTAAAAAGATATTTAATTATGAATTTTATAATCAATATCAATTCAAAAACTCGAAAGGGCATAGATAGTGAAAATTGGGTTTTTAAACAAGATTTACTTATGACTTTTACAAGTAGAAGCAATCAAAGAACTCAAAGAAGTAAGTAATAAGTAAAGTCACTTGGAAAACTTGAATGGGTCTATAGTGTAAAATGCAGGAGCTTTTAGGAAGAGTCTAAGGTTCACAACAGTGATATGAGCCATTGATGGAGGGTCATCTCACCATTGATTTTGTAGTGATTGTAGTCATTTCAAGAGGGTGAATCAAAGAGAAGGATAAACTCCAACTGAATGAGAGAACAACTAGAATCAACTTCACTAGAGTGGTGACTACAAACCATTTTGTAGGCTTTTTTTTTGGCATCCAAAATCTTTCTCTTCTCTCCCTCTTTTTCTATAAATAAGACCCTTAGGCTCTTGTTTTATCATCCATAGATAGTACGGTGAAGCCTGGCTAGAATGTTTTGCCATTTTCTTTCCTTTGAGCAAAGAATCATAAGTCTATTTTCTTTCTATGTTCTAGACATTTTCCTAGGCATTCAAGAGACACAGAGTCACAACAAGTGATGTTTTATCCTTCTGTTCTCTATTCTTCATGTTTTTGAGTAAAGAGTTGATCTAACAGGTCATGTAGAGTGCATTTTAGCTATATGATATTTTTCACATATGTAACCTTTTTTTTGGACTATATAAGTTATCTTTTCTAGTTATTTACCTTGTGTGATCTCATTCATTTTGTCTCTACATTGAAATACTTATGTTAGAATCTTCTAGATCTTGAGTTATAGACTATATTCTATTGTATTATGAATAAGTATAGGGCATACGTGT
This sequence comes from Torreya grandis, assembly GCA_037957365.1. Classification (NCBI taxonomy): domain Eukaryota; kingdom Viridiplantae; phylum Streptophyta; class Pinopsida; order Cupressales; family Taxaceae; genus Torreya; species Torreya grandis. The sequence continues at coordinate 896,432 of JARHVA010005266.1, read as the reverse complement.
GGATACTAGTTCTTGGTGTATCACCATCTTAGACTAGGCTTTTTATTTATGCAAACTTCTGACTCTTTTCACTCATACAAACTGGTTCAATAGTTTTATTGCACAAAACATTAATATAGGGAGCTATCCCTTTCAACCTAGAGGTTCATTTCCACTTATAGGCACACCCACAGGCCTGAAAATGTTCCAACATTACCCAAATCTAGAGGAAGCCTAAACAACCCTCTTCTAGGGTGTAAGATTTGGAGATACCAATATTATATGTTACACAATGCTTTTGTAAGCAAGCACTAGTTTTCCAATATTGTGATGCTTCTCAAAGCCTATACTACTTTTCCAATATTTTTGATGATTTTAATGATAACTTAACCGTAACCATAAATATATCACATTGAGAATAAAATAAACAAAATATTAAAATTTAAAAATATTATAATATTACAAAATGACAAATATGAAAAATTACAATATCATAAGTGTTGTATAAATAAACTCTACCTCGAATGACTACCCTAGAAAACTTTTTTATCTCCATTCGTTAAGGTTGAGTGGATTTATAGATAAAATGTGGGAGCCAAACAGAGAAAAATCTAGTCAACATCTTGACATGTACTACCCTTTGTAGCAAAGGTGAGTAGAGATAGATGACCAAGGATGTTCTAAGTTTATTTTTAGACTTATTCATAACTAGATAAAGGACCTAACATTTTTATCCATGCCACCTAATCTAGTAATGCATGATTGAAGACTATGAGTTTCCTTCCATGCCAAGGAATATGATAGAAACAATTTCTCTATCGCCTTACTATTTTAGTGATTTTAGTGTGACTTCAAAACCTTACAATCACACCTATTAATGTAATGGTAATTTTTACTTATAGAATGAAAAAATAAATATTTTTAGATCACCCTTGAAGAGTGAAGTTTTACTTTCAACTTAGTTATCCACTATTCAAAACACCTCGCAGTCTTGATTTCTGAAAAAAATAATGCCTCACTAAAAAAAGATCATTCATACTTAGACTAAATTAGATTTGTTTTTGTTATTCACTTGAGTCCATAAATATAATAGAAAATTAAAATTTGACATGGAGAGGACAACCTAAATTTGTCAAAATATTTCTTTACATTTATAAAAAATCATTTTTATTTTTTTAAAATTTTTACCCCAGTCATGATGGTCAATTTTCTATAATTTTTTCCCTTAGGATCCTTAAAATATTCCTTGATAATTTTCAACACAATGGAGAATTCTTTACCCAAGTATCACACTTCTCATAATTAGAGTTCCAAATATTCTCAATTTTAATAAAATATTAATTAACACACCATGCAAATTCAAGCACACTATGGTTTTATGAAGTTCCATAATTTTCAAAGAATAAGATTTAAGATTTATAAAATGATACATAACATAGAGCTATTGATTAAAACCCACAAAAATGCAATATAGTAAAACCTAATGATATTTGAGGCAATTGGAATAGATCAAAATGTGTAAAAAAAGAATGTATTAAAATAATATAAGTTAAAATAAATTTAATACAAATACTACATAACATAAAGCTATTAATTAAAACAAAAAAATACAATATACTTAATGGAATTTGAGGCAATTAGGATTGATCACAATGTGTAACCAAATAATATATTAAGACAATGTAGGTTAGAATAAATGTAATACAAATACATGAATTACATTTAATTAAAAATTTAAAATAAATATATAATATAATAATAATTCATATTTAATAAATAGTAAATCAAATAAGAAATATAGAAGAATATAATATTATAGAAGACTTGTCATATAAATGAACCTAAAAATGTGTAACCATATTTATAATAACTCTTACCAAAATATTTAGATGATATTAGAAAAGGTTTTTTTGGTCATGCACTTGGCTGCTGCTAAAAATTTACATTATAAACTCCTATTCAAATGGAAAATTTAATGTAACACACACACACACACACACACACACACACACACACACACACACACATATATATAAAATTTATAAGTTCTCTTCTCTAATTTTGCTCTTCACTTCCTTAACTACTGCTAAAAATTTACATTATAAACTCGTATTCAAATGGAAAATTTAATGTTATATATATATATATATAAAAGTTCTCTTCTCTAGTTTTGCTCTTCACTTCCATATCATCAGTTATCATGTCACAACTCTTCTAAACCTATAAAATTTAGATCTATAATTTATATTTGAAAGGAAAACTCTACATTAAAATTTGATATTGATTAACTGGTGGGCACTAACTAGTCCTTTAATAATTGGAGCCTATATAACATAACAATGAAATTAGAGGGAAACTTTATACAATAATGACATACTTAATGGTTGATGCCTTATTGACAATACTTTTCTATGTTAATAATTTCCAACACTTTGTATTTGTAGACGATACATTGTATAATTTTAACATGCATACCAAATTCTGAAGGAAAAAAAAAAAAAGAATTGGATAGATCCATCCTCGTAAGAGAAGAAAAATAAAATGTTGTGAGCACCATACATTATGATCTAGATGGGAAGACCAAATGTACAATACAATGAAATAACATCTCCCCAACGACTTGAGAAGAGGGTTTCAAACTTCTGAGATCAACTAAAATATTAATATTGTACGATTTAAACCTATAGAAATATGCAAAACTGAAAAATAAAGAATAAATATATATGGTCATTTCAATTATACATCCGAGTATTTTAATATAAAACCTTCCATCTTCAGATTCGAACGTTTGGAATACTACCGGGATAATCTACTGAAACGATTCGCCACGGCTTCCTTAATAAATACCTCTGTCAAAGCAGAACGTAGCGTGAAGAGGAGACTCTGCTACAGCCACACCCTCTTCACTTCTACACCAAAATTCTTGTATAGCTAAAACTGAGCTTTGGTTGAGAAGCTGATCAACTTACAATTGGTTTCATATTGAAAGGAAATCTACACTCGTAGATTGTAGAGAGTTATTTCGAAATAAAATTAGATCCATTTATTCGATTGCGGCAGAAGTATTGTATTAGCAAATTCAGCAGTATTGTATTAGCAAATCCAAAATGAAATGGGGAGAAGTTATTGTTGTAGTAAGTGGTGGGATTGTCTCGGTAGTTATGCTTGTCAGGGTTTATAAATATTACATCAAACGAAGTGGGACTGGGTTGCCTCCTACCAATCCTCCAATTCACCCGGCTCCACAGCAACCACCTCACCAGCCACCTCAACAGCCACAACCTCAGCAGCCACGTCAACATCCACAACAAATACAAATGCAGCCACGGCAACAACCACCGCCACCACCTCAGCAGCCACTTCAACAACCACAACAAATACAAATGCAGCAACAGCAACAGCAACAAACACCGCCACCGCCACAACGACCGCCACCGCCACCGCCACCGCCACCGCCACCGCCACCGCCACAGCAACAACAGCCACGACAATAACGCAAGAATTTCCATAATAATGAATTTTACTATTGCAGCCCTAAAGTGACTGGTTACTGTCGTACATTACGCTCAATGACCTTTTCTAAAAAAAATTTGTTGTGGATTGTTCTCTCACTTTTTTTCCTCGGGTAATGATTTTTACATAACCACTATAAAGCCATTGTTTTTCATATTAGATCTAATAAATCAAAAACAAAATTGAAACATGGAAACTATTATTGGGCTACTGTTAGTAAAATAGATATGTTGCCATTATTGACATTGGTGTAACGTAGTTCCTAATGGCCCTATACGGACCCGTGCATGAACAACCTTGCTCCTAAGTTTCATTATATAAACCATGAAATGGGCAAGTATCCTGTTTGTAGCCTCAATAGGAGTATACCATGTTTTGAAAAGGACTAGTTCTGAGCCTGTATGATATCACTGACCTCGCTAACAATGGGTACTAATGACAAATCATTCAAAGACCCTAATAAGTGAGTGACAAGCATCACAAAGTAAGTGACAAGCATCACAAAAGCATCACAAAACCAAGGATTCGTGTTAGTCAAGTGGGGTCCTACAGCTAAAATGCTTGAAGCAGTCTGATATTAAGTTCAAAGGTACTCCTTGGGAAGATAAGTCTCTGTGTGGGCTGGCTGGTTGTACATTATGATTACTACTACCTTGTTACTGACCTAATGATATAATGATATCGAGTGATGCAGTCGTTACCTAACATTTGCAAAATTATTCTTATGATTACAACTACCTTGTCACTGGTTTGAAATACCTAATGATATATTGATATCAAGTGATCCAGTAGTTATCCAACATATGCATAATCATTCCAAGCATGCAAACATTCCCCCATAACTATCATAGTTAGATTTTATACTAATCATTGGCAATCAAATTCACAAATAGTATACTTTTCAGCTCAACAATCAAGTACTTACCATTTGGATTTCTTATCCATACTTTAATATCTAATAGGCTTTCGTAGATTAGGACTTACTTTAATGCATGCTTGGTCATAGAGTTTTTTTTGGGGTCAAATCAAGGATTTATTTATATTGTTCTTGTTGGTCGTATAATATCTTCCAATCAGGGCTTAAAACCTAGGGACTATTCAGGTTGACTTTTCACTTTATCCTTCTACCTTGAACTTTATGTTCATATTATGCTCTTTATTCCGAAATATTCATCCTTGTGCTGTTTGCACCAACAAGCGCTCGTTTTCTGTGCTAATGAACTTATTGTCTCTGCATGTTAGGACTTACATGAACTTCTATTCTATGCCTATTTGTCTTATCATCTTTCCTAGTTAGGTGTAAAAATATTTCCTCTTCCATGATTTATTATACTTTAGTTTGTTCAAGAATACCTTAAAAAAAAGTATAAATATCTAGCCAACAAGCTCTTAGATTTTCCTATTAACATAAAATTAATGATTTAAGTGAATGTGCTAATTCCGTACGATGTGATATAGTCATCATCATTTCATTCTGATTCTTAAGACTTTATGTGGCTAGCAGACATAGCATGATCAGAGTACACTTATTTTTTATTTTTTATTTTTCTTTTTGGTCTAAGACAATGGTAAGGATGGTCTACTATCTAATGGTGTATTCAGCCTGAATTTTTTTACTTTGTGCAAGTTATAAATTTACTTACACTTCTATTCTGTATACGATGTTTGGGTGATTAGATAAGCTTAATACATCAACTAAATAAGATGTTGTGAGAGTTATGTTTCAAATAATACTAAGATCCTAGACCAATGAACGTCAACTTTTGAGTACTACATTTCATCCATGCCGAAGCATGCTGTGTGTTGGAATAAGGTTATCACTTTTAGTTGCTTCAATACCTGCTTGATTTGCTCAATCTTGACTATATGTCTTACCCTATCTGGTTTGTGGTATTATTGATGAGAGTTTGGATCATAAGTTGTACTCAACCATGTATTGTTCCATTATTCTGTGTTACAACTATAAGTTATACTATGAAACTAGTCTTCTTCATATGTTCCAGAAGAATCATGGTCTAATATGCATGAATGATTTATATTCATAATGGATAAAATTTCACCCATTGGATATACTGATATGAATGTTCTGTTATGATGAATTAATCTTATATATGATCATGGGCCATAATATACTAAGTATATATATGATATTTACAAATTTGACATTTATTTACAAGTTGGAAATAAAGGGACAAAACCAAGGTCTTGAAATGGTTAGTTGAACAATTAGTAAGGTTTTGTACGAGTGGTTTCATTGCTGTAAGCTTATATCAACTTCAAGATAGATTAACCTTGATAAAATAAGCTTCTTGAATAAGTTTCCCTATAATTTTCAAGTCTTAGGTACAAATTTTTTAACCTTCTTTGTATTTCGAAAATCTCTCTTGAAATATGGGCCTTTTGAATCTGGATTGATTTTCATTCAAAATATAAAAAAACATTATTAAAAAATTTAATTATGATAGTTATAGGAATGGCTGCATGCCAAATGTTGGATCACTACTAGAACTCTATTTTATTTAGTAGTAAACGTGACATTAATTATGTTAACAAGGTTTCAAGTGGAATTTAGAAAACTCTATTGGTTTATGGAGCAGACTAATCTTTTATTTATATGCAACTCATGTGTCCATATGATTTTTTTTTCCTATAAGGTGCTATGCCATCATAATTTTTGTGCCAGGCTAAATATGCCATTGTAATTTTTGTGCTAGGCTAAATATAGGGTATAAAACTTATCCCAAGTATTCTCTAACTACTTGGACATGATGAAGACTACTGGTTTGTTTATATACCGCTGCCGATTAGATATAGTGCCAAGCGTGATATCGGTGTAAGTTATTTTCTAATGGCCCAATACGAACATGTGCATGAGCAACCTTGCTAACAAGTTTAATTATTTAAACCCATGACATTGGCAAGGAAGGATTGCGTATGAATACTAAATAGGAGTATACCTTTTTGCAAATAGGGGTAGTCTTAAACCTTTATGATATCACTATCTATGCTAATAACAATGAGTAAATATGATCATTAATTCAAATACATTGATAAGTGACAAGAATCACAAAACCAAGGTTTCATGTTAGTCAAGTTAAGCTTTACAACTACAATGCTTAAGGTAGTTTGATATTAAGTTCAAAAGAACTCCCCAGGAAGATAAGCCTATGTTGGCGTAATTGATTGTACATTATTATTAATCTTACCTTGTCCATAGTTTAAAAAGCATGAAAATATTTTGATATCAAGTGACCCATTAGTTCATTGGGAGTGTTTTATGAAAATGAGTTATATGTTAGATAAATTCAATCCATCACGAGGATTTAGGCAAGGGTAAGGGGCATTAGAGTTGATGATAAAGGTACTAAGTATTATTTAGAGGGAAAATATTGAATTGAAAAAAGGTCAATTTTATTTTAAAAATATGTTTTTTTAATGAAAACAAAATAATTAAAAGACTCATATTTTTAAGGAGTATATTAAATTAAACAATTAGGGTGTAAGATGATTTGACAATAAAAGGTACTTTTTTGATAGAAGATAATATAGTGCATGAATAACCCAAACCTAAGATTAGAACCTAAACTCTAAAATGGTCCTAGAATTTTTTGAAGGAACTATCAAGACAAACTAAATTACAAAGGTGATTAAAATTATGTCATTTTATAAACTATCAAGTGGGATAAGGTGTAAAGATGATTGAACACAAAGTTATTGTTTATAAAAATAATGAGAAAAATATATAAAAAATTTGATGCATTGGTTCATCAGGGATTAAGTGGTAGATACATCATGGTGAATGGTCTATAAATTGGTGTAATTGTTCAAGTACATATTACCAAGTTTGTTATGCTATTTACTAAATTCTATGATATTCAATTTTGTGTTCTATATTATAATGCATATGTAAGGATGCAAATATTTTTTGGGTGTGTTAATAACCCAAACTAATACTACCATTAATGACATCTTCAAAATATATAAACTATATAATGAAATTGAAAACTATCAAGATAATAAAATTACCAATAAGCCAAAATTTGAAATAATAACTCATAATTGATTCGTATTGATTACATTGAATCAATTATAACCTAAACCATGCTTAAAATAAGCCTCAACTCTGAAATAGAGTTCACATGCAGAATTCTAAAAAACAACTAAAATTTTCAAAAAAAAATTATATTTTTAGCATCTGTTATTTTTAGTAAGTTTCTCATATAGGCATGTGCAACTCTAAAAATCTCCCAAAATACTCTAAATACTAAAGTTAGCCTATTGAACAAATTTCAACTGAAGCTCGCATCTATTTGAAAATATATATAATTTATAAAAATAGAAAAATCTCAAAAAAACTAATAAACTACAATTTTGGACCCTTAGATGGTCACGTTTGGCCTCCAAAAAAAATTAAAAACACCTCTAAGCAGATATTTCCTCTTAGGGAAGCAACACAATTTTTGATATGGTCACTTTTACGTATGGAAAAGATAAAAGGGAGCTAAAAATCAAAAGTTATGGCCTCTAGAACTTGGCCTATATTTTTTGCATCATTCTCCTTTGGTTGAAAACAACTAATCTCCTATGAGTTTCTCTAATTATACTATTGCCATTTTTATTTGTCAATATTCTTGAGCTCCCATTCTATAATCTAAGTAATATCTTCTTTCTACAATCCTTCCCAATAGACCAAATACCTATTACAATTTCCTTCTCTTGTGCTCACTATCTTCATATCCAAAACCTACACTACCTTTTCCTTCTTCTTCTTAGTGCATAATATACCACATAAAGTGTGATTATTTTGGTTCAATGATAGCTACATACACACAATCAAATATTTTTCTCAAAACTTTTATGTGGAATTAACCTCCTATTTGATACGAAAAGAAACACATGCTTTTACAATTGCATAATGAAGAGATCATGTCTAAAAAATCATCTTTATAATATTAAATTGTTAAATGTATTCATTCCAAAAACATTTGATTTGATTTGTTGAATGCAATAAATTGATTTGATTTCAAATAAAAAATGTATTACTTATTTTATTAATTTATCTATTTCAGATTATTCTTTTACATAAGTATAATAGTTTTTTTAAAATTTGAATCTAATATTATAGTAGTTATTTTTCTCTATCAATTAAATTGAATAGTTTGTTTAAAATACAACATGTATGTTCATAACATTATGATGTAGTAAAATAATAGTTAATCATTTAAAATTTAATAAAATATCTAATTTTCAATTTTAACAGTTTTTTTATTTTAAAAAAAATTACTTGATGGGTATGTCTCTTATTTCCAAAATAAGAATAATAATTGTATAAAAATTATTATTTTTTAACTCTTAAAAATATTTTTTGATGATTAAAGATATAATATTTTATATAATATATATATATATATATATATATATATATATATATATATATTATGACATGATCCCAAAGTCTATCAAATACATAATGATAATTATGGAAACACAAAATAAAACTAACTAAAAAATAGTGATCAGAAATTGGGAGTCCATAGATTTGAAATCACAAGTCCGTAGATTTGGAATTACAAGTCCATAGATTTGGAATTACAAGTCCGTAAATTTGAAATTTCAAGTCTGTAGAAATCCCACATGAAGAGGGATAATTGTTTGGTAATATCATGCCCCGGCCACATGGGAAAAACCAGCCACTTTATCGAGCCACATAGCTCGTTATCCATCTGCAACGTCCCAGAATATGATAAATATGAGAATAGACATGCCAAGTCAAAGCTCAAAATTTAGTTCTAATAATGGTTCTAATTTAGAGTTTCAGTGGCATCACAACGTAGAGCTCGTTGAGAGCTTTCTGACACATTTTTTGAAATGTAAATCCAAGTTTGGGAGCTCCTGTTATGGCCATTTGAAGATTAGTCAAAAAAATGTCTCTTACAACATGTGGCACATGTTTTGATGTTGTTTTAACATTTGGACCTATCAGAGGTTGACACTTGGCAAAATGAAAGGTTTGCAAAAACATGGTTCGATGACATGCCACATCATCAACATGCCATATGGAGTTAAGCGTGAGATAAGCTCATTGAGCAAGGTGGCAAGCATGAGGGAGATCAATAAATTTCTTAGCCAAGTCACATGGAAAACTTAAACAGTGCCTATGTATAGGCTAAAATCAGCGCCAAAGTCTCCCATGAAAAGGGGCATTGACATACTCAAGGAGGACACCAAGCTATTTAAAGCATGTAAACTACCTTCTACATAGCCCATGTGGGATATGAATAAGTCTAAGCACCAAAAAAGGAGGAGGAAGATTTCAAACTCAAGCATAAAGTGCCTTAAAGAAAGGGCTGATGGTTTGAACACCTAACCTACCACCCAAAAGGGATAAGCTTTTAACGATTGTGCTTTGGAGGTCGAAGTGCTATTTAAGGCATGAATTTGTATTTAAAGGCAAGCTTCTGCCCAACTGTGTATGGGAGAATATAGACCCGCTTACAATATTTGGTCATTTTGGAGCCCTTAGAGCCCGAATCAGAGCTCAGAGTAAACTACAAAATTGATTAGAATTTTGATATGCTCTATGTAGTATATTAATTTTCCTATTTTGGAGAATTGGTGATGGAATTTTGAGCTATATAATTTACCAATTTTGATTTGGAGAAGCCTCTACGTGTGATTCCAGAAGGTGAAGCATGTGCTGAGTCAGCCAAGGTCTTTCAAAGGTCCTATCACTATTATTGCAGAGAGATCTTTTGTTATTTGTAAGTATTATTTTAGATTGCAAATTTTAGCAACATTAATGGATCAGTTCGATAAAAACTTGGGGACGTGGGAATTCTGAACCCCGTAAACATTTTTTGCATTTTGATCTTTGGATTTATTTTCGTATTTTAGTTTTAGTTAATATTCATATTTTTAATCAGAATGCAAGCATTAATAAATTGATCATTTACGAGAAATTGGATAAAATTAAGAATTTGATAAATCTGATGGTTTTTATGGATAACTAAAGTGATCTTTCAATTCACTTTATTTCAGTTTTGAAACTTGATTTGAATCAAAATTTTCATCAATTTTTAATCATTTCAACATCTTATAAGTTGAGAAATTTAGAATCCATACTTTTAAAATTTCACTTTGAGTTTATCAGTGATGTTTACAGATCAAGTTGGTATCAGAGCGGTTAGAATGCAGGGATTACTTCTAGTTGTGTATTGACAGTTGCTTCTAGAATAGTTGGATTATTGGTTTGTAGATTGATTATATTGTAGTGTGCAGTGTGAAATTAGGTGTTTATAGGAAACCATGGGCAAGTTATCATAGATTGAGGTCATCAAAGATGAAAATGCAATCTTGAGATGCTAGAAATTTGCACTTTAATTGCAAGTAGCAAAGTTAAAATCGGAGCTTGAATCCAAAGATGAGCTCTTGAGTAGGTTTCAATGTGGTGAGTGTGAAAAGGTAAAGCCTTCTACTTCAGATGTAGAAACTATGACTGAGTGCACTGTAAGTTTTTCACCACAAGAATCTTCATCTTCTTCTACCATTTTAGATTCATATTCTAGTAATATTGTTTTTAGTGATTTTGAAAGATACACTAAGGGCATAGATCTAAATTGTTGTTTAAAATGTTTTATAATGGAGGAGGACTTGGTAGAAATAGCCAAGGTATATCTAAACCAATTCAGGTTGAGCATAGACCTCTTCATACAGGTTTGGGTTATACTAGTGTGCAAGTGGATGATGGAGAAGTTTCTTCCATGGCTAAAGGAAGACAAGCTTCCAATAACGAAGGTTCTAGGCCACTAGTTCAAAAGTGTAAAGGTAAAAGAGGTATTGAGATTCCACCTCCTGATTCTTACACTAAATATTTTGATCCAATTGATAATTTTAAGAAGTTTGGATATAATGTATAGAACATAATGCAATCATTTCCGTGCACTTTTTGTGGGATGAATAACCATAGTGCTAAGACTTGTTGGAAATGAAATGCTTTGTTGAAGTAGATTGCATGTTTTAAAGACCATTCTTATGTTAAGTTGGGAATTGGCAAAAGGGGACCCTCACCTAAGAAGGAATTTTGTACTCATTTTAAAGTGAGTGGACATAGGATTGTTAGATGTTTTAAGATTCATTCATCTTCACATTCAATTAATGTTAAAACTAAGATGATTTACAAACCTCTCACTAAGGTTAATGAAGCTAATTCAATCCATAATGTAGTTGACAATACAACCCAGGATAAGGTAAAACCTAGAAGTGAAAATCCATTTAAGAGGTTAAGTCAACAATATTTTCAATTTCATATGGCAAAGCCCAAATTGATAAAGTATGAAATTGATAATGAATCCACAGAGACAATCAAATTCACTAGGAAGAAAGAATTGGTTAAGTGGATTATCACTACATTATTTTTGCAAAGCATGGTTAAAAATTCACCTAAGGGAATGAACAAGCTTTGATAGATGTAGATTAGAGTTGGTGGGAACACTTCAAGATAGGCTTACCATATGAAGTTTTTCAATTCTCACTTTTTGATAACTCTAAGATTTTGATCTCTACAATATATTGTATGAGTAGTCTAAAACTAGATAAGACATTAAATCATTTGAAATAGTTGGAGATAATAGCAGAATGAATTTTGTAGATTGAGTTAATTCCTTACAATAGTTATTTGATTGTGATTTTGAATGTATCTATTTTTGGCACATAGATGTATAAGATGCATTGTTAAGACCCTATGGGCATGTTTGGATGTTAGGCAATATATACTTTGTGTTTTTTGTATTTGCTTAGAATATAAGTCCCATACTAGGGCATTGTATTGCAACATGTCCACAACATTTATTGTATGTTTTCAGAATTATAAACTTGTCTTACAGTTACATTGGGACTTGTTTCAGTTTTTGCCAATTCACCGCTTAATAGGATGTGACATTTTGGTAGGCAGTTTTGGTATGTTGTAATTACTTTGGCAGTTGCAGATTCACCTACGCATGCCTTTGGATTAGGCATTTTTGTAGTTTGATTGTGAATCATTTTATTGAAATTATTTATACCTCTTGCTATGATTGGGTTCTATTTTCATTGATGCAGTAGACCAGTTCGTAGTTTCAGGGGATATTGGACTTTTGGAGACCAAAAGCCCTCCATTGGGGAGGTGATAAAAATTTGGGAGTCCATAGATTTTAAATCACAAGTCCGTAGATTTGGAATTACAAGTCCATAGATTTGGAATTACAAGTCCATAGATTTGAAATTGTAAGTCTGTAGAAATCCCACATGAAGAGGGATATTTGTTTGGTAATATCATGCCCCAACCACATGGGAGAAACCAGCCACTTTACCCAACCACATAGCTTGTTATCCATCTACCACATCCTAGAATATGATAAATGTGAGAATAGACATGCCAAGTCAAAGCTCAAAATTTGGTTCTAATAATGGTTCCAATTCAGAGTTTCAATGGTGACATAATGTAGAGCTCATTGAGAGATTTTTGACACATTTTTTATAATGTAAATTTGAGTTTGGGAGCTCTTATTATGGCCATTTGAATATTAGTCGAAAAATGTCTCTTGCGACATGTGGCATGTGTTTCGAGGTTGTTTCAACATTTGGACCTATTGGAGGTCGATACTTGGAAAAATGAAAGGTTTGCAAAAAAATGGTTTGATGACATGCCATGTCATCAATATGCCATGTGGATTTAAGCGTGAGATAAGCTCATTGAGAAAGGAGGTGAGCCTAAGGGAGATCAAGAGAGTTCTTAGCCAAGTCACATGGAAAACTTTAACAGTGCCTACGTATAGGCTAAACTTAGCACCCAAGGCTCCCATGAAAATGGGCATTGACATATTCAAGGAGGATGCCAAGCTATTTAAAGCATGTAAATTACCTTCCACATAGCCCATGTGGGATATGAATAAGTCTAAGCACCAAAAAAGGAGGAAGATTTCAAACTCAAGCATAAAGCACCTAAAAGAAATTGCTGACAGTTTGAACCCCTGACCTACCGCCCAAAACAGATAAGCTTTGACCACTTATGTTTTGGGGGTCAAAGTGTTATTTAAGACATGAATTTGTATTTAAAGGCAAGCTTCTGGCCAACTGTGTATGGGAGAATATAGAACCACTTATAGTATTTGGTCATTTTGGAGCCCTTAGAGGCCGAATCAGAGCTCAGAGTAAACGACAAAGTTATTTAGAATTTTGATACGCTCTATGCAGTATATTCATTTGCCCATTTTGGAGAACTGGTGATGCCATTTTGAGCTATATAATTTATCAATTTTGATTTGGAGAAGCCTCTGCATGTGATTCAGGAAGGTGAAGGATGTGCTGAGTCAGCCAAGGTCTTTCGAAGGTTTGATCACTATTATTGCAGAGAGATATGATCTTTTGTTGTTTGTAATTATTATTTTAGATTGAAAATTTTAGCAACATTAATGGATTGGTTTGATAAGAACCTGGGGACGTGGAATTTTGAACCCTATAAACAATTTTTGTGTTTTGATATTTGGATTTATTTTTGCATTTGAATTTTAGTTAATGTTCAAATTTTTAATCAAATTACAAGAGTTAATAAATTGATCATTTATGGGAAATTGGATAAAATTGAGAATTTGATAAATCTAACAGTTTCTATGGATAACTGAAGTGATCTTGCAATTCACTTTATTTCAATTTTGAAACTTGATTTGAATCAGATTTTTCATCAGTTTTTAATCATTCCAACATCTTATAAGTTGAGAAATTTAGAATCCATACTTTTAAAATTTGAGTTTGAGTTTATCAGTGATGTTTATGGATCAAATAGGTCCATCCTATGATATATCAAATTACAATAAGGAAGACAATCAACTAACTCTTAGCATAACTTCACAAAAAATAAAAAATAATGGGTTATTCATCTAGGCACAATAATAGACAACAAATCCCAAACAACAAATTGATACCTAAAACTATAAACTGTCATATGAAACTTTTAGGCAATGAATAAGGCCCAACAAATGCATGATTCTCACCAGAAACTTCTTCAAAAGGGGTTCTATCTTTCTAAGTTTAAATTTAGAAAAAAGGTCGACCTTGATTTCTCCTAAAAATCCCATAGCCCTGAGGAAGGTAGCCAAGAAAGATAAGTGATGTAAAACATAAAAAACTCCCATACCTTAGAGGAAAGTATTCTAGAAATATAAGTGATTTAAAATCTTGTCAACAAACTTATAAATCCTGTGGGCTACTTCATCTACCATTAAATAGACAAATTTTTATGCAGCTCAGTTCTAGAAAAGGGTTTATGTTTAAATTGACCTAGAAAAGGATCTTAAAGAATCCATTGACATTCAAGTTGGAAAAAATTATGTCTCTAAGCATATCCTCTACATTAACCTTCTGAACACTTTTTCTAGTTGCTAGGATTTAAACCACGTGATTAGGGAATGCCCCCTAATGGTCCCCACCCTGACATTCATTCAAGACAAAAATGGGTTTGAGACAAAACCTCATACTCTATGGGTGGAACACATTATCTAAAAAGAAGAATACCACTACTTGTGGTAATAAAAGATCTCAACCAACCATATCACATCCATTAGAAGGTCTAAGTTCCTTATATCCTTCCACCAAAGCCCTGTATCGCTTCAATTTAAATCTCTATCTCCCATCTAGTTAATATCTTCACCATCACCTATCCTTATAGCTCCTTTGTCACAACCCATTTTAGGGGTGAATAATTATGATTTATATTTGGGGCTTGTAAGCCTCAGCCAAAAGGCTATCATGTAATGCTCATGTAGTTCTTCTCCCTTTATAGATGAATATTATATTTACCTAAAAGGCATCCCTTCAATATGAGAGATTTTTCCCTTCTAGGATTAGCTTTCAATTATTTTCTAGACCGCTCAGACCTTTCTAAGGGAAATGATATCAATTTAGATGTTTTCAAATGATAATTTTCTCCTAGAATGTTTAAGGACTCACTAATATAAATTGTAAGTATATAGTCAGGAATAACTGTCATCATTTTGCTCACATGAAAATTCATTACATACAAAAAGTCAAAATTTATTACTTTTTGCTTCATTATGTAGCTCACACTATCTGGGCTTGCACCATCATCAGGCCACCTATCATGAGTTTGGTTTAGGGGTAGTTTTCACCTTGTTCACACCCAACTTGGATTAAAATATCATTTTTTAGGGTTTTGACCACCCCCATCAAGTGGTCTGGACCCTTTTTGACTTCGATAATCATATCATTGGCCTTCTCAATATTTATGCTTCTAATGATGTTATGGAGTGTACGCTACTCTATAAATGGTTAGCTAATTCCCTCTGAGATGTGCATTGGATTCTATGTGGTGAATTTAACATGATTGAATTTTTGGGAGACAAGGAAGGTTAGCTTCCCTTGAGATAGTGTGCAAGAGAATAGAAAGATTAGTTTCACCTACATAATAAACTTGGAATATTCAACCCAAATTATTGCAGATGGGATGATTCTAACTCCCTATGGTTCACCTAGTCCAATTTATGTCAGGGTGAAGATAGGTTCCTCAAATGCCTTAATCATATCCTCTTTGATAAGCAAGACCTTTTCTTCTTTTTTACTGTGAATGGATAACCTATGGCTGTCATTACAGATAATTTATTATTTGACTACCACCCCATTTGATTTCACATATATTGGACTTCTCCTCAGGTGAAACCCAAGAGTTCCCAATTTTATCTCAACACTTCCCACCTCAATCCTGAGAGGACTATGTAGCATATCACTAGGATTTATAATTTGTTTCCCAGACCCATGAGGGATATTGGTTGGATTGAGTGGTAGTATAGTGCTTTAACCTTCACCATCACCATCCTATGAATTTATATAAAATAAATAGCTATATATAGGTTGTACATTTAGCATGCTAAAAATCATGAATACCTTAAGGTTTCACAAGAGTTAGAAGATATACCTTTAAACTCTCATTAGTAGAATCAAGCTGCCATGTGGGGGCACAAGATCCAAGTTACGAAGGCTTACAAGGATAGAGGAGCACAAATCTTAGCAAGGATGCATTGGTTGAAGGTAAGAGACAAAGTGACTAAGGAATTTATTACACTCTTTCCATCAAGGCAAGCTATAGACAAAATCAAAGACATTGGAAGTGCTTTAGATACGAATATTAGGCTTCCATATATCTTCCAAGCATTTGTCCAACACTATCATGGTGTCTTTATACTGCAACCTTTATCACCTACTCATGAGGCTTCCCTCGCCCAATTCCTTGATGTGGTCCCCTATAAGCTCTCAAAATCTTAGAGAGTTGCCTGGGATATACCTATCAGTGTCAATGACCTTAAGGAAGATGTTATGGAAATGGCCTTTAATAAAGCCCCAAGTATTGATGGATTTTACTATGATTTATATAAAACCTTGTGGGACATGGTTTGACTTAATCTCCATAGAGTTTATTCTGAAACGGTCTTGACCAATTCCTTAAGACACCTCATTAATCAAGGAAATATCAAGTTCATCCCCAAGGATGGGGATATTAAGGTAATTACCAATTGGAGACCGATAAATTTCCTAAATGTGTCCTAAAAAATCATAGCCAAAGTTTTAGATCTCAAAATTAAGCACTTACTTCCCTTAATTGTACAAAGTGAGAAAACTAGGTTCATTCAACATTGATATATTCTAGACAATGTTATTATTGTTTGAGAGGGTATGGAATGGGCTAAAAAAACCCAATCATAAGGATGTGTTAATTAATATTAAATTTGAGAAAACTTATGACCATATCAAATGGCCTTTTATTATTTCCATGTTACAGATTCTAATGTTTAGACTTATGTTTTTTCATATTGTCAATATGTTTTTTAAGGATGTTGGAGCCCATATCACTATCAAAAACTCTTGATCTCAACCTTTTTAGATGTATAAGTACATAAAATATGGGTGCCCCTTAGCCCCTTCACTTTATGTGTTGGATGTTGAAGGGTTTAGCTATTTTTTAGAAAATTATGCTTCTAAGGGGATGGTCAAAGGGAACTCTCTACCTAATTTAGAACACTAATTAATTAATGGGTACCTTATTGATGACTCATATATCACCCTAGATTAGGATGAAATATCTATCAAGAATGCCATGGAATGTTTAGATATTATTTACCTTACCTCTGGGTCATCTATCTAGTGGAGTAAGACCCAGTTCTACTATTAATCCTTGTCACCCAGACCTCCTCAGATGGAGTAATATATGTGCCATTCAATCCTTATAGGGGTTGAAATTAAAATTTTAGGCATTATTTTTGCTTTTAGAGCCTCTCCTATAGAGTTATGGTCCAATTTGGTCCAAAGAGTGGAGAAAAAATCAATTTTTAGATCACTAAGCCTTTGACCTTAGTTGGTAAATTATAGATTTATCCTAAGGTGATCACTACTACTCGTGTGTGCTACTCTTCTTATTATCCACCTTCAAATGCCTCCTATGTGAATCTTGGTAAGGTTCTAAGAGAATTTTTATGGGATAACTCTAAAGGCCACCAGGGCTTTCATCGAGTCTTCTGGGCCATTTCTTACCACCGTAAAGAAGATGGTGGGTTGGGGATTATTATCATAGCTTAAGATCACCAATTTCAGTTCCAAATGGATCATTTGAAGCCTAGAAGCTAATTAATCATGAAAATTTTTCTTCCATCACTTTATATCTCAAGGATGCCCTCTCAACAAAAAAACCTTAGAAGGCATAGGCTTTCACAGTGCGCTTATTTTGTTAGTGTCTATCAAAGTAGGGGCATGCTTGTCATGTAGAGTATTTAGAAGGCTTAGGAAAATATCAAACCTCACCTTATTTGGGTGGGGGAGGGGTTGAAAAGTGGCCTTTCTCTAAAATCCTAGTCTTTGTGGTGGTTTACTCAACTGAACTTTGATAATGTCCCCTTTTCCATGATCCTTTGGATTAAAATATTAAGGTTATTTAAAAAGGGTGTCCTCATGATTGGTAATATATTCTATAAGGACTCTATGTATTGGCTTCCTTGGTCCATGATAAAGTCTAAATTCCATCTTAACAAGGAAGATGTAGAATCCATTATTGAAATTTAGAGTTACATACCTAATGAGTACTTACATAAGAACATAATTTCCTCTCTCATGCCTTCTTGGAATGACTAGTCTTAGCCTACAACCATGCCATTCCACCATTATTCTCCTCATATAGGATATAATTTATTATCCCCTCAACACATTGAAATAAAGGATCTTAATCATTGATAGTCTCTCTAATCCCTTTATTAGCTTTGGGCCAGGACATTTGATCACATTTAGGATGCTTCTATTCAACGCAAAATGTCTCACTTAATTTGGTGTAATATCTACTAGGGTTTTCCCATGGGAAATAATCTTAAGAACATATGAGTTCTTAATCTCACTTGCCTAGCCTGTCAACACCCAAAAACTATCAAGCACCTCTTCTGGGTTTGCCCACATGCTCAATAATACTAGAAATGGATTCATACCCTTTTTAAACCCTTTAAGATTGAGATGTTCACTTGTAAAATGGATATTATATGGGAATCCAACCTTTTACCTGAAATATATAATAAATTATGGAATATTTTTTGTACTGATGTTTTATCTCAAATTTGGAAATCTAGAAATCAAGCATGTTTTAATAATGAAATTATGGAAAAAGGTTTTTTTTTAATTGAAATTTTTTATTTGATTTCTAACATTATCTTCTAGATTCAAAGTCAAATGGACAAGGTTCAGTTGAGATTCATCATATAGATATTCTCTCAAATCAATAGGTGAATGTTCCTTGGGTATTTAGCCATGAGCCACTTGATCCCCCACCTTTCCACTCTCGTAATGGGGGTTGTGAATGTGGTGGGAGGCATCATTTCTATTGAAACTATAGGTTTTGAAGTTGGAGGATCTCCTCTCCTCACTCTCACTGGACATATCCTCTAACAACATATGACATAGGTAGACATAGTGGTGGTGGGGGTGGTATTGATCCAAAACATGAAAGCTTTGGCTGAAAGATAATTCAATAAATAAGAACAAAACAATTCAAATAATGCTATCTCTGAGAAGAGATGTTTCATTGATCAAATTTTTAGACCCAAACATATGCTTATCTCTGAGAAGAGATGTCTGATTTCCATTTTGGGTTACATCTTCATTTATACATGTTTTGAAGGTGTGAGGAGGATGTGGAAGGTCACCAATATTGAGGGAGATTAAGTGGTTCAACTTCCATGATTTAAAACATTATAGAATTCAAGGAATTACTATTTTTAGAAACTTACTAATTTTAGATTACACTACTAAAATTGAAATTTTGGGCACTTTCATTGGGTTTTTGGGGGTAAAAATTCATTTATCAAAGCTTAATTCCATCTCAAAATGTTCCCATCATTATTATCTTTCCAACAGTTCAAATGTTGAGTTAATTGGAGATATGGTACAAAAGTTATGGCTCCCGAAAGTTTCATCATCAATTGGGGTGGACCCATCACTCGAATTGTCACCTGAATTGTTTTGGTATCAACTGGGGTGGACCCATATCCTCTCCTCACTCTCACTGGACATATCCTCTGATAGGATATGACAGAGGTAGACATAGTGGTGGTGGGGGGTGGTAGATATCCCCTTAGTAAGATAAGATCCCACATCTAGAGCTAGCCATCTCTCCTTGCTAGGACTTGCAGGATGATGTTGACACTAATCAATATGTTGAAGGTTTGGACCCCTTCCCATTAGATGAAGATCTCTTAGCTCAATATGGTTGGGTAAGGAATCTTCATGACTCTCTACCTCCACTTCCTCCTCTGACTACTATGTTTGTAGATACTGCTTAGTTTATTCCTTATTATTTGTGTTATTATGTTATATTTTTTTGGTTGAGATGCACTTGAGTTAATTTAATTATGGTTATTGACTACTTGTGGCCTGTTATTTTAGAGTTTGGTTTCTCTTGAAGATTTTTATAACTCAGTATAGTATTTGAGTTTTGATTTTTACACCCATTTTTTTGTATGACTAACATTGTACCATTAGTTTTTATTTTAAATTAATAGAAAAGTGCTTTTTAGTAAATAAAGTAAGTTTGTTGTTATTTTTTCATTTTTATACGGAAGTAATTATTTTTCAATTTAGTTTTGTCCCAAAATAATAGTGTACTTTACTCTCAAAAAAGAATATTGTGATACACGACTCACATAATATTTTATGAAAAGACAGTAAGGTCATGAACCCAACACATATACCAAACACATATAATAAATAATTGAAAACAAATTATTTGGAAAGTGACATTTGTTCACAAATTAAAATTATTACATAAAAATTTGTTAGAATGCTTGTCAAGGGTAATAATGATCCAAAAACTATTTTCCCTACCAGTGAATTAAATGTTATCTAAAATCATCATCAATAAAGGGAAGAGTATTTGTGAACATTAAACTTTACCAGTATGACAATAAGAATAAATGTTGAAGTTTTTTTGGATTGGATTTTGTTATAGTAATAAAAGAAAAAATTTGTGACATTTTTTAATGATGTTGTAAATTAATTTTACAACCAATTTGAAAATAGAAATTTTTATGTGGTATCAAATGGAATTACTAGAAGATAAAATAAGATATATAATCATTTTGATCATTCATGTGAATTGATATTAAAAATTTTGTCAACAATAATTTATTGTGTTAAAGATAATAATGTTATACCAATGCATAAATTCAATTTCAAGAATATTTACTATTTTCCACATATTCCAAATAGAGCTATGGTGGACATTATCAATGTAGTCATGCCAATTTATATTATGTCAATAATACAGAAAAAGTATGGCTCAAAAGTCAAAAGGATAATAGTTCAAATAAAGGATATGCCAATAAATAGGATTTACTTGACATTTTGGAGTGACCATTTTAATTCGACATGCATAGAAATAAGTGAAATTATTTGTGTCCCAAATATACTTATTCTTGTATTGAAATCATACATGACATCATATTTCAGTGGAGAAATTATTAAGAATAATTCTAGTGGTAAATGCTTTACTAACCATGTCATTATAGAAGTTGAGAATTTGCATTACTACCTAGTTTCTACAAGCTTGGATATTCCTTCAACTTAGATGAAAAACATCTATTTTCAGCCACTAGGGAACTTAAATATTAATTCAAAACTATTATAAATAAGACCCATATAAATTAACGAGAAATTAGAATGGGATTTAGTGAAATAAATTATGATATAAGTTCTTACATGGATAACTTCTATTAACTTGCTTTCCTTCTTATGGTGGATGAAAATTTATGTAAAATAAAGGTTATTAAAAAAAGTTATTTTTTGTCCTCATCATGTATGTTATGTTTAATGTTTTGAGGTCATATATAAGTATTCTATTCTATTAGGATTAAGTGATTTGAAAAGATAACTAAAACCACTAGTTTCCTTTGATGAAGTTATAGACCCAATTATGGTGATTACAGCAAAGGATTTATAATTTGTTATTGTGTATGAAATAATTGATAATTAATCTTATGATAGTTATTTTCATAATCTTCTCCCTCACACTAGATTGGTGATTTAGATATCTAAATTGTAATCCATCACCTTTATGATCCAACTTTCTCTCTTATCATTGATATCCTTACTTAGCATAAACTCCTTTATACTTGAGTGAGAAACCATGAACTGATTCCTGTTGTTGGAGAGCATATGTTGAACTTCTTGAGTGACCTTATGACTACAAGGATGTTTTTATCCACAAATATATAACATATCTCATAATAATTGAGTTCTTTACTAAATAAATTAATGGGCTACTCCAATTGGTCCTCATTTTTTTGTGCCATATTGGCTAAGATGCCTTTGGCCCTGATAAATGTGTAAAGGATACAATCCTTACAGTAATTAAGGTTTATCAAGGTAGGAGTTTCTAAGATAGTGTGATTGAATGCCTCAAAAATTATCTTACCTTCATTGGTCCAAATGAATGTAGTGCATTTCTTGAGCATTATAGTGAGGAGATTGGTAAGAATAGTGAAATTTGGAATTTTCTTCTAATGAAGTTTATCTCTACCAAGAAGCTATGTAGGCCTTTTTGTGACTCGAGAGAGGGAGAGATAGAATGGCCTAAACTAATTCTGAATCCATTATGAGTCCTTATTTGAATATGATATGCCCCATTAATTTTCTCTCATGGATAAAAATATGTACTTGTTTGGGTTCAAAGAGATCCCCAACTCTCAACACTTTTCAAAGACTTTCTCTAAATGGTTTAAATGATCTACTACACACTTGGACAATATAGTGATATCATCAAGTTAGACCAGGATGATATTATTGAGGAGTCCTTTAAATTCCATGTCCTATGATATATGAAGGTACCCCACTTAGTAGTGAATGTGGTTTTAAATTTATTGCACTCCTATACATATATCTAGTTATAGCCTAAGTAACCATCTAGTAGTGAAAACCTCTCCACACCAGTGATTGTTTAAAGTATTTACTCCACTGGTGGGAGGGGGTAGTGATCTTTGAGGGATAATTTATTTAAATCCTACAAGTCCATGCACATCTAAATTTTCTATTCTTCTTTTGAACCACAACTAAATTCTCCACCCATAAATAATGTTTGATTATAAATATTATAGTGGACTCTATGATATTTGAGATCTCTTTTTTTATTAAAATCTCAAGTTTTGGTTTTATTGGAATTTGCTTCTACCTAACCAACTTGGTTTTGGGGTCAAGCGCAATGGTATGTTGGTCCAAGCTTGGGTAGAAGGCTTTGAGTTATTAGTATCTCCATGTGAATATATCATCATATATTTGAATTAGTTTGATGAACTTTTAAATTTTAGATGGAGATCACACCTTAATAACCTTCTTAAGCTTATCATTAGAGATCATTACCTATTTGAATATCTCTTCCTTAGCCATCATGTTTCTTCTTTCACCTTTGGGTTGGACATAACAATCAAAGATATTTCCCAGTGTTCCCAACCCTTTAGGAAAATTATTTACCTTTATCTATATGATGTATTTCTCATATTTGGTATGGATCTATGATTGGTTCTTCTAACATAATTCATCTTCATCTTGTAGGAGGTTAATGATTTGTTTATCACTTTTTAACACCTGCCAACTACTTATGTTGTCTAGGACCTCTAGTCTGACTAGAAGCTTTAAAATCTACTTAGACTCAATCCTAATAATTTGTAGGATTT
Organism: Torreya grandis; assembly: GCA_037957365.1. Classification (NCBI taxonomy): domain Eukaryota; kingdom Viridiplantae; phylum Streptophyta; class Pinopsida; order Cupressales; family Taxaceae; genus Torreya; species Torreya grandis. The sequence continues at coordinate 872,697 of JARHVA010005266.1, read as the reverse complement.
CATATGGTGTTCCCAAAATTATGAGCCTATCAACATCATCATTCTTTGCCCTTAGTATGGGTTGGATGTTGAAATCATCAAACCCCTCAATTATGTCCCAAGCCCTATGTTTATAAGATTTTAGTATACTATTCTTAGACATTTTATATGTTTTAACTTGGTTTACAACTAGTTCATTATCCCCAAATTATTTTGGCACATATAATCCTTTATTTTTCATCAATTAGAGACCCTACATCAATTCCTCATATTTGGTGACATTATTTGTGCAACTAAAGTACAACCTGAATGCCTAGAAGTATTTATCCTTTTGAGGGGATATCATCACCACTCCATATCTTGAACCATTTTTTATTTAGGAGACATTGAAATATAATTACCATGCACCTTCAAGATCCTCTTGTGACTTCATGAGACTTGGCAACAAGGGGTCCTCTTTGAGAATTTAGTACTACCTAGTGTTTTACTATTTTTGGGAAACTAAGTGTTTAATTTCCTAATTAGTAAATGGTCTAGATTAATCTACAAAACATGTAATACAATATGCATAAATTAACCTACGAACTTGTTAAATATAGATTTGATCAATTAATTAATAAAAATAATAAGCAAGGGGATAGAAAGTGAACTTACCTAATTTCTGGACTGAGACGGAGGAATCTAGAACTATAAATTGATGAGCTAACTGGGTAGACTATTAGAAATAGGACTTAGAAGTCTATTTTATTCTTAGATAGTAGTGCTAGAAACTAGACACTTTGGGGTCCAGTGTTATAGTCCTATTTTGGTGCCATAGTCATTTTTATCTACTTCCACTAAGCTTTTTGGGTTTTGTTCTGATACTTCTAGAGGCTGTATGTCTAAATTTGCAAGTCTCGATCATCTATGGAGCTTTGTGTGCAACTGATTTTGTTTCCTAGGGTCCTAGTTCCTCCTTAGGCTTGATAAGTGGTTTTGAATCAACTAAAAAAATGGGTTAGTTTGTATTTTACACTAAACATATTATCACACCCCATGTATGGGCATGATGCCTACATACCAATACTCAGAACAGGGATCAAGGATAATGTAGTTCTCCCAAATTGAATGTGTATTGTGAAATTTTGTGTATGTAATGTAAGTATTATGCAAATCTAGGCAAGCTTAAGATGACTCATGACTTGTGCAAGAGCTTTATTAAGCTATAAATAGAAATGGTTGGTTGTATGTAGAGAATAGGAGGATTTTCTTCATGGTGCTTAGTGTATTTCTAGCTTGTATATTTTGAATTATTTCCAACCCTTATAAGTGACCCTTGAATAGGATTTTATAAGGAAACTAATTATCTTTGTTTAGATGAATTTGTTTTAGGTTGATAAGGAAAAAGATAAGGAACTGGGGAAATCTGATCGTTTGATGCTAAGAGTGACTTGGACAATAGCGCCAGAAAGTGGACACCCTAGGGTCCAATGCTATGGTCAAACTTATGGTTCTAGTGTCCAAGGTGAAAAGGACCCTAAGAGATAGGTCTATGCCTAGGAGAGGATTCTAGGATAGTTGGGGATAAATCTATAATGCTTCAAATGACTAGGAAATAGTAAAGAAACATGCCTAGTGGGTTGTGCAAGGAAGCAGGAGAGACCTATGGTTTGGGTGCCAAGCTCCCACTGTTTCCTGGATCTACCTGTTCTGCTTCTTTAACAACTTCCTGGTCCTATACCATAAGTGAGAAACAAGTAGTGTAAAGAAGGGAAATGATGAATTTAAGAACTTACTTATGCCTTCAGTCCTCCATATGGGTGCTTGAGACTCCATGACAGCTAGCTGTCCACCCAAAATTCGTCTCAATGACCGATGCCGGTCACATCTCAGTCTGCAGCCGACCGATGTCGGTTCCCTGTGACTGCCACCTTGCCAACGTTAGTTTCCCCTGGCTGACGCCGGTCGTTTTCTGCCCCGAGTCACTTATGTCGAGCTGCACATAGCCGACGTTGGTCCCTGTCTGGACGCTGACGTCGATTTTCCTACCGACGTCGGTCTCTGTGTTTTTCTAATGAGACCTGAATTTTTCCTGTGAGCTCTTTTTGGATCAAACCCTTGTCCAAATCACCCTTGCTCTGCTCAAAATTCCTCTGCATCTTGTGCTGAACTCTATCCGTCACCTTCTCCTTAAAAACCAAGGCTTTCCTATTCTTGTCACTAACATCAGATTCCTCAAGAAACGTCACCTTCTTCTTTTGTATACAAAAACCACGATCCATGCCTTCCAAATCCGAAATCATACTCTTTGACTCAAGAACAAGCATCTCCTTCTTATCTATGTGACCAAGCCTATTAAGCCACATCTCTGAATCTACAACTGAAGTAGATAACCCAGAAAGAGAATCATTAATACAAGTAGATAGATAAAGCGTACCTAATTTCTTACCTCTAGCTACAACAAGTGTACCATTGGTAACCTTCCAAGAGTCCACTGTGAGAGTTACTGTGCAACCCTCATCACCCAAACTTCTAACAGAAATCAAATTCCGCTCCAAAACTAGGACATGCATGACCTCTTTTAACACCCATGTGTCACATGTCTGCAATTTCAGCTTCACTTTTCCTTTGCCAACCATCTAACAAGGCTTACCATCCCCTACACAAATTTCTCCAAAGTCTCCCTGGACATACTCATGAAAAAATTCCCTATGTGGGGATGCATGAAAAGAGGCACCAGAATCTAAAACCCAAGATTCTACTTTATCCAAAGAACATACCAGAGCATCCTGTGCAATGTAATCCACAACATCTGCTTCTTCTCCATGTCCTTCATGTTGATCTTCACCCGATCTACAATCTCTTTTTAAGTGCCCTTGCTTTCCACATTTCCAGCAGGTTATTCTACCATACCTGGACTTGGATCTACTGCCTATCTTTGACCTTGATCTCCCACGCTCTATCTTCTCTCTTTGCCTTCCTCTACCTTCAACACTCAAAGCATCTCCTGATGATTCACCTGTGATTTTCCTACGTATCTCTTCATTCAAGATCACACTCACAACATCATCCAATTTTAAGACTTTTAAAGTAGACACAGTGTTAGAAACTGCCATTACCAAACCTTCCCAACTTTCAGGTAATGAACACAAGATTAAGAGAGCTCTAATTTCATCATCAAATACAATATTGACTAAACTTAACTGGTTTACCAAACCATGGAAATCACTAAGATGGCTATGAACAGATCCAACTTCCAACATTTGCAAATTAAATAAACGCTTCATAAGAAATACCTTATTAAAAGCTGAGGGTTTTTCATATAAATTTGCCAAAGATTCCATCAACTCCACCGTTGTCTTACACTGTGATAAGCTAGAAATCACAGATGATGCAAGACTCAATCTAATAGATCCCAGAGCCTTCTGATCAAGAACCTCCCATTCTTCATCCTTCATATTTTGGGGTTTGCAACCAACCCCACCCAACGGTAAGTATAAATCTTTCTGATACAGATAGTCCTCAATCTGCATCCTCCATAATTGGTAGTTCTTGCCATTAAACTTTTCCATTCGTAGCTTACTATCTTCTACCATTGCTCAACTCCCACTCAAACAGAAACCCTGTGAGTAACCTGTAATCAAAACACACTACCCAGATCTAAACCAATCTGTTAGTATCCCAACCAAAAGCTCTGATACCAATTGTAGGGGGAATCCAAGAACAAACACACCTGTTCTGATTCCTCTTGTTAGGATCTTGCTCCTCAGAAAGAGCACAGTATGATTACCAAATATAAGCAATTAAATATGCATAAATAACCAAAAACACAAGTAACTAGAATTCACCAATAGCATAGAATATGAGAGACAATACACTATCTTGTATTAACACTTTACAGAAAAGAATACAATAAAGAGCCGCCACACTCTTCCATCTTACAGAGGTTTCCCACACCTCAAGTGTACAGTAATTCTTCTTCACAACACTCTCATACACAAAAAATGGTCCCAAAAACCAACTCACACACAGAATTGGTGTTCACCTCTCCAACCAGTCAGTAATAACCCTGCCAGTACACCAAGCACTCTATAGCACTTCAAGTTGATCTCCCATGAACCTACAACCTGCAATTCAATAGACCAAACTTACATGTAGATCCCCTACGAGCTTGAAACAACCTGCAACTCAATGATCTTACAATGGAAGGAACTCTTCCTTTCTATCTCATATATTTACAATACATGCCAATGGGTCTATAAATAGATCCCTAACTTAAACAATAACTTAAACTCTTAATTTAGACAATTATCCTCGCAGCTCAAGACTCTAACTAGTCTTTACATGCAAACTCTTCATTCACTTAACTAACTGTCCATGCAACGAACAGTTCTGGAACACACAGGTGATCAACGTCGGTCCCTGCTTGCTTAGTTCTACCGACGTCGGCTGACTTCCTGTCGTTGCCGGTGGCCTTCTGTACTGGTCACGACTGACGTTGGTCCTGATGCCAACGCTGGTGCTCCTGGATCTCAACAACCTTCTGTTCCTACTGTTTGCAAAGAGTTGAAGCTTTTAGCTCCACAACCTAACACTTTGTTTAGATGAATTTGTGTTAGGTTGATAAGGAAAAATATAAGGAACTGGGGAAATCTGATCGTTTGATGTTAAGAGTGACTTGGACAATAGCGCCAGAAAGTGGACACCCTAGGGTCCAATGCTATGGTCAAACTTATGGTTCTAGTGTCCAAGGTGAAAAGGACCCTAAGGGATAGGTATATGCTTAGGAGAGGATTCTAGGATAGTTGGGGATAAATCTATAATGCTTCAAATGACTAGGAAATAGTAAAGAAACATGCCTAGTGGGTTATGCAAGGAAGCAGGAGAGACCTATGGTTTGGGTGTCATAAGTCATGCTCAAGTTATAAAAATTACATTTTTATGTGATTGCATTTGTCCCCTCTTTATTATAAGCATGTAGAAAAGTTAAATACTAGGATAAAGGAGAAAAATAGAAGCATACCTAAACTTATTTGTGAGGTTAAGCCCAAGAATTTATGTGATGTTGGATTGTGCATAGTAAGAGCACATTGTAATGTGTATATCTAAAAGTAAGTAAAGTGAAAGTAGATCAGTTCTTACTAGATATGATATATCTAAAATGTGAATGTAAAAATCTTAGTAAATAGAGAGAAAGGAAGAGAAAGGAACAAGTACACCTCACCGAGTAAGTGAACTAATACAAAACATGTTGTGATGCTAGATTATGCTGAGTGATGTTAGATGTATGTTTGAACCAAGATTTATATCAATGGATGAGTTGAGTGTTTGATCCCCTAGAAGGTGTCTCAAAAATACAAAGGTAGGCCCTTTGGCTCCATCATCACCAACTATGCAAAGGTAATGAATCATGCATGTGTTAATCGATGTCTACACCATGTGTCCAATCCCTTTGAATAGGTGGCTCAAGAATACAAAGCATAACTAGACCTTTGGATCCATCATTGCCCCATGATGTGAAGCTAAATATAAAGATATCGATATAATATAAATTTCATATGAGATGGCTCATGAAGCCCATGAACATGCTATACTCTGACAATAATGGCATCGATAGCTAAATGTAACTAAAAACTAGGCCAATGTTGGCCACTTCAAAATATGGAGATTGGACTTATATAAAAGTCCCTCCAAAACTAGAATTAAGGATTAGGAAGCCACTTGAGAACTCAAGTACATGGGAAGAAAACTTGTATGAAATTTTACTTGAAAGTGATGCCAACTACTTACAGATAAATTAAGGCACACAACTACTGGGAACATGCAAGAAAAATATACTAAAATCAGAAAAGAGAAGGTCCATGTGCCACACACATTGCCCCCAATAACTAGTGTCTAGAACATAGATTCTAAAATGAAATTTGTATCAACTACCATGTCTAAATTATAAGTGGAAACTCTCATGTCACACATGATGCCCCCTATATCTATATTATCTGAGCAAATAAGTGCTAAAAACTAATATATTATGGACTATACTGTTATGGAAAAACTATGACTAAACTCACCCCTTTGCCTGAGAGAAAATTAAAAATTTATTCTCTGGACACTAGTGCCAAAAATTGGACACTTCGAGGTCCAACGCTATAGTCCCATTTTTGGTGCTATTGTCCAGATCCAAATCTAAAATTTGGACTATGTTCTTTGTTGTTTTCTTGATCTATCCTGCTTGTACTAAATTCTATAATATAGACTATGTATTTTCAAGCTACTTTTTGACCTTTTAGGAGCTTTGATCTCTATGACAAAACCCCTATTTGTTACCCCCTCTTTCAAGGGTAGGAATGAAGACCCTGTAATGACTACCCTCAGAAGAAGAAGCCCTACAAGTGTATTGACATATGAATTTTTTTGATATAACATTGATATTCATGATCTCAAGATATAACAAAAGTTGTATAGAGATATTGTTAGATCCAGAGGGTATGCCTATATATATATATAGGCATACCCTCTGGATCTAACAATATCTCTCTCTCTCTCTCTCTCTCTCTATATATATATATATATATATATAACAATGTAATAGCATGTGCATAAAAAGAAAGCTAAAATGTGCAATGTTAGTTGTTAGTTCGTAGTATCATAGAGGGATGGAGCTTGATGTCCATCATGGCATCCAAAAAATAAGGTAAATACATGATTAGAGTCATGGCATTGTACACACAAAGAGAAATAATAAAACAATGAGCATGCAAAGCAAGAAGCAAGAAACACACAAGGGTGGCCAAAGGGCCAAATAGACATGCAAGGCATATAAGGCATGTTCAAATGTTGCATACAGACACAATGGGAACAAGTAAATATTATCACAAGGGCCATAAGAACATAGAAGGAACACATAAAGGACATTGGTAAATGTCCAAAGGCACACACAATATAGATAGAAGCAAAGGGCATTGGCAAATGTCCTAAAATACAAATAGGAAGGAAACAAGAACTAGAAAATGAAAACACATCTAGCTAATCAAAGCACAAATATAAGCATGTAAATTACTATAAATATAGACAAGCATCTAACTATGGAAAGCAAGAAGAAAGAGTATACAAGATATGTGGTACAAAACTAATGTATATTCTATGAAATACAAAAGTGTGATAAATGCTACTGGATGTCAATGTGATATCTATTTAAGCAAGTAAAGTATGTACTACACAAGATGTCTTGAGTGTGGAGTGTGAGAATGACATAACCTAGATGGTGTAGTCATCTATAGTGTGCCCCTAGTGAGTAGATGTATCGATGTGTAGTTGGAATGTAGAAGTAAGATGCACCCTCGATGGGTGGAGTAAAGCAATGAAAGATATAGATGTACTGCACACACTCAAAGAAGATCAAGTGAAGCATGGTAATATAGATAAATTGAAAAAAAAGTAGCATAGAACATCGTAATGTAAGTTTAACATAATGTTTTAGAAATGTAAGAATATAGATGATGCATACAATTGACATATTTATATTTTTAAATTTTTTTTTTGTATTTTTGGAATTAGCTATGTACAATAAAGTAGAAGAAGACTATGTATAATAAATACTATAAATAAATGATATTAATCAATGAGTCTTAGATGAGATCCCCTATCATGTTGTCTAGTATCAAAAAGTGGAATCATGCATGATCATGAGACATGATGGAAGTGTTGAGACTGAGGCTCTAAAAGCTAAATATGTTTTACATGCTCTAAAATCTATGAAGTAGAAACTAACTGTAGAGATCCTCTATAAATCTAAGAAGTATATGTAAGTATAGGGCTCGTAGGGACCCATCTATAAGTAGGAGAAGATATATAAACATGTTCTTGATGTGTAGATGCATGAGATCTCAATGAAACTACTCTAGGTGTGAAAATTGTAGCTAAAATATATCTATAATCTTAAAGTTATGGAGGTGTATGGACCCTATATACTGGTGATGGAGCTAGAACTAGTGTTGTAACTAAAACTCACTCTGAAACTAAAAATAACACTAAAATTGGAAGTGGAAATTCATATAGAACTCCAATAATTGTAATAACCTGATTAGCATGAATGAATTTCATGCATTGATGCACTATAGATGTAATTTCTTAAATTTTTTGTATCCAAAGTCTACCAAGTAACATGTCAAAGACTCCTATGCTAAGAACTATAGTGAATGGTGTGGTCATGCATGTAGGACCACCCTCTGAAGGGATGAGGATCTCAACCAATGTACTTTGACTATATCACTGAATCTACTAATAAATATATTTTTCAAAGTGATATCATGTTTTGTATACCCTAAATGTTGTATTAGTGTCATAGTAGACATGTTAATGTTAAATCCATTATCAATTAGAACACTATGAATGGGATGATCATGAATAAAATATCTAATGAAGAGTGCATGATAATCTGTATCATCCTTGATAATCTTCTACTCAAAAAAGGTGATGGAAGGCTAGAATGGAAGGTACCAATCATGTGGCTCAATGGATGTGAATCAATTACTGGTGCCATATATGTAGCTAGTAGAGGATGCACCTGATATTCATGATGTACACCTAATGTGTCCTATACCTCTAACATTCCATGCTATGAAAATGGATTTAAAAACATTTTAAGTGACTTATCCTATGTTGGTTTGGCCTAAGGAGGCTCAACTGAAGTGCCTAGATCAATCTAGTTAGCATCAATTAAATCTTGTATCTTATGGCTGAGACTAATGCATTTGTTTGCAGTATGGCATGGTGCCACGTGAAAGTTACAAAATGCATTATGATCATATCCCTTTGGAAGAGGCTTTGCTGGATCAACTTCTCTGATAGAATGTAGAGAAATGATATTACATTCTAGTAGATACTATATAACTCTAGTTGGAGAAACTAGTAGATTTGCAAAAGGTCATTGAGGAGGTACTGATAATATGACTCTCTGTGGGGGCTCTAAAGTCACATTGACTATTTGTTGAGTCTATCCTTTGTTGTCATTGAATTTAAATGTATATGGAACTTTGTTGTTACTCTTATTAGTTGTATCTGATACACTTATGTACTTGATTTTTCCCATTGATATTAGTTTGATTTCTCGTTATTTTAAAGTGTGACATAATTCAGTGAAAGAAGAGAATATTTTGAACATGATTGTCTCATGTAAAACTGGGAGAAGACTTTGTTTGAATAGGTCTTATAGCTCTTAATTTGCCATAGGGCTAGTCATCTTAGCCAATATGGTCTTATATTGGAGAGCATACTTGATGAGAGGCTCATTTGACTTCTATTTTTGTTGTGTAATTTGAGCATATGACACCTTATCATCGATGTTGATATTGAAGTGAGCTAGGAACATGCTGATAAGAGGATTAAATGCATTGATCGACTAATTTAGTAGACTATAAAACCATTATAGTGCATAATCCTTGAGGCTCCTTAGAAATAACTTAGTTAATAGCTAGTAATTTGGTATATAATCCAAACATGCTACATGAAAGGCTCTTAAATGTGTGTCTAAATCACCCTTGCCATCATAAAGAGTGAGTTTAGGTTGTACAAATCCATTTTTCAAGGGTGTAAAAGCAATATGTCATGCCAAAGGTGTATGCAATAAAGTGATGGAATCCAATGCCTATATAGATATAGTGGTATCTTGCTCAAGATGTTTCACCTTGGATTGAAGAGATCAAATTTCTTGCACAAGGGTTGCCACATCAGGAGATAGGGATGTACTAGTTACAAATAGTGGCATAGGAGAAGGTTGGGCTACTATAGGGGGTTGTTGTGACATAGTTGCCCCCATAGTGTCATGTGAAATTGGTGTTTCTATAGTTTGAGAATATTGACCATTATTTACCTTTTGTTTTTCCTCTTATAAAATTCTAAGAATTTCATCTTGCATATTTGGGTGTTTAGTAAAGAGTTCTTGAAGCTCTCTTTTATCAGTTTCATCCTGGTATATTGGGCCATTGTGCAAGTTGGAAAATAATTTGAATTTTTTGCAATAAGTTATAATAAGTAATATGATAAAGCTAGAAATTACTAGATATAAGAAACACAAATGTCTAAAATAGTAATTTAGAATTTGCACAAAAAAGGATATGAAGCTATCAAACATGTAAGGTGATAGCTCATAATGCAATAGGACCTAGTGTATGCACCTAAGAATTTTTTAGGAATATTATTTGTACAATAATATGAACATTTGAATTTGGAATGATTTTTATAATTTTAACATTTAATCAAAATTTTGCAAAAAATAAGTGGAAGAGTGATGAAATTTAGTAGGAGTTAGTTGATGCAACTAAGGTTTTAAATGATTTTTTCCAAAATTAATGTGATAATTTGAAATATTTATTGAGAATTAGTAGATTTGACATGAAATATATTAGGAAAAATATGAAAATATTTATAAAATTGGCACAATATTTTTCTTAGTGGTCTGGAAGTGGTTTCATGCAAAAAGGAACTAGTATGTGGAAACTAGGGTTTTAGTGAATTAATGAAAATACTGCACTTAAATTTGTAGCTTTCTAGGCTTCTACGGTTTTTATACAAAAATTTGAAGTCAGGTTCACCAAATGTTTTACTATTTTTGGGAAACTAAGTGGTTAATTTATTAATTAGTAAAGGGTCTAGATTAATTGAGAAAACATGTAATACAATATGCCTAAATTAACCTATTCATTTTATAAATCTATATTCAATCATTTAATTACTAAAAAAGGAAAGCAAGGGGATAGAAAGTGAACTTAACTGATTTCTAAATTGAGATGGAGGAATCTAGAACAACAAATTGATAAGCTAATTAGGTAGACTATAAAAAACAAGACCTAGAAGTTTGTTTTATACATAGATAATAGCACCAAAAACAAGACACTTTGGGGTCTAGCATTATATTCCTATTTTTGGCACTAAATTCTTTTGTATTTACTTCTTTTGAGCTTTCTAGGTTCTATTTTAATTTTTCTATAGGCTTTATGTCTAAATTTAAAAGTCTCATTCATCTATGGAGCTTTGTGTGTGACTAATTTTGTTTCCTAGGGTCCTAATTCCTCCCTAGGCTTTATAAGTAGTCTTGAATAAGCTATAAAAATGGGATAGTGTGTATTATGCACTAAACATGTGATCACACCCCATGTGTGGGCATGCTACCTACATACCAATACTCTAAAGAGGGATAAAGGCTAATGTAGTTCTCCCAAATTAAATGTGTATTGTATAATTAAGTGTATGAAATACAAGTATTATGCAAATTTTGGCAAGCCTGAGATGACTTGTGACTTGTGCAAGATCTTGAGTAGGATATAAATAGAAATGGTTGGCTATATGCAGAGAATATGAGGATTTGATTGAAGGTGCTTAGTGTATTTCTAGCTTTTACATTTTGAATGATTCCCAACACTTCTAAATGACCCTTGAATAGGATTTTATAGGGAAATTGATGATCCTAGGTTAGATGACTTCATGTTAGGATGACAAGGAAAAAGATAAAGAACTAGGGAAATATGATCGTTTAAGGCTAAGAGTGATTTGGACAATAGCACTAAAAATTGGACACCCGAGGGTCCAACGCATTAGTACAACTTATGGCACTAGTGTCCAAGGGGAAAGGAACCCTGGGGGATAGGTCTATGCCTAGGAAAGGAGTCTAAGAGAGCTTCAGATGAATTTGGAAGGATTTGAATGGTTTGGAAACAATAAATAAACATGCCTAGTCAGTTATGCATGGAAACAGGAGAGACTTATGGTTTGGGTGTCATAATTCATGCTCAAGTTGTACAAATTACATATTTATGTGATTACACCTAGCCTTGTTTCTTTATGTTATCATATGGGTCAAAATCACATTTCTTACATGCCCATTTTTCAAGCAAGCTATCTGGGATCCATTTAAGGGATGTAGTAGTGAAATAGAGAATTGAATTCTCCTCCTAATCTAGCATAGTGAAATTGATATCTACTATATTAGGAGTGTGTGACTCTATGTGATTTTTAGGAATGGATTCAACCTTAATGGTCACCTTGGTCCCATATATTTTTCTAAGTAGCATGTGTGACCAATATAAGGATCGTATCTATCTATATTCATAATTATATCTTAAGAAAGTCATATAAGGAAGTAGGGGCAAGTCCATAACTATGATGTCTTGCACAATGAATAGGTTTTGTCATGCATGCAAAATAAGGCTCAGGTCCTTGATGATCCCCATAGTTTTAACAATTATTCCATCTAATTGGATGACACCTTTAAATATGGGAGAATATGTTATACCTATAATATATATAATTTTATTTGGTATCATTGAGTTAATCACCCCTGAGTCTATCATATATTTATTTATGAGATGCTTTATAATAATTAGATAAATGTAGAATGTGATTGATTTGTTGATTTTTCATGATTTTTTCACATTTTATTGACATACACTTTTAAGAGTAGTGAGCATGGTTTGTGATGACTCATAGGACTGGAATCTCATTAGGGCATCTTACAACAAATTCATTTGAGAAGTTATAGCAAGAGTGTCTCACATCATCACATTTAGGCTAGTTTTTTCATCTATTTAATTATGTTAAAGGGTATCTGAGCCCCTTTAGCTTGAGATATTTGAATGGAAACCTCATCTCATACTAGAAAACTAATATGAAGTTGGCCTCCTTTATTAACAACTCTCTTTGTGGATGTTTGAAATTTACCTGTAGGTGTTCTATCCTTCATGTCGGAACACAAAAACTAGGGCACATAATTTGAGTGTGTAGAAGAAGATAATTATATTCCCATTTCCCTCATTTTGAATATTATATTATAAGTGACTTAGTTACAACCTACACTCATCATTTAGTTTTGATTCACATATTTTAATTCATATTCTTTCCAATTCAAGGGGTTAGACTCACCTTGTTCTTATGATTGCACTTGTAATTCCTCACTTTATGGATATAAAATATTTTTTTGTCCTGAATGTGGTAATGCATTTTGAATTATAGGCACTTTATTCATAACTATATTTTTTTACACAACTTGATTATTCAGCTCATCATATGTAAATAACCATTTATCGTCCTATTCCATGTTGTTTTACATAAGCATGAGGGCTATAATAGTTCTACCAACATTATAATTATGCACATAAGTTATTTTATTATATGGGAGCTAGTTTTCATCTTACATACCACCTTGATAGAGAATCTTGTTGAGTTGATATGGCTGGTTAAAGAGTTGTTAAGGATTAGAGTGTTGCCTTTTGAGTACCAATAACTCATTTCCAAAGCTCTACAATAATTATTTAACTTCATTTAGATCATATGGGAGTGTATCTAATGTAATTGATGGGATAGTTATAATAGGTATGGGTACTAGAGTCAAAAAATAGGGAAATAAAATTGGACTTATAGATGGGGACTTAAGGAACAAAGACATAAGGGGTCTGGAATATTTTTCACTCCTTGGATCAAATAATTTTTTACATGTAATAAAAAGTCATATGTGTTTATCAATATTATGATTCTCATGGATTGAATCATCATGGAAACATCATTGTTTAACTATCTTAGAAAATATAAAAACATATTATTAAGAGAAGGTTTTACCAATGGTGGAATCCAATTCCATGTCTTCTAGAATTTGAACTTGAAGTTGACCATTTGTTTGTTCAAAGATATTTTAATGGTAGTGAGTTTCTTCATCAATGATAGGTGATCACTCCTCTCTTCAAATTGTCTACATAAATTAGCACCCAACAACTTCTAATTTTAAATAGTACTAGGCTAAAGAACACAGTACGACTGGAGTGCTCTTCCTTTTAAATAAGAGGTAAGGAATCGCACTGCAACATTTTATTTGGTTAGATTATGGAGGGATCAAATGTTTTCAACATCTTATATGTGTTTAATATGGGTATTAAAGTTCTCTCTAGTAAATTAATGGATTCTCTTAAGATAAACTATGGGAATATTGTCGTATTACGGGAGCCCCAATGGAATACCTCTATTAAAGGGAAAAAAGGGTTGATTTCTAAGAGTGGCCATAAATGGGATAGGGAATAATATTATATTGGGTTTGAGGAATCTACCAAATGGGGGAGTAGACTGATATCTAGAGTAATACTATCTTGAATCACTTGATCTCATGGTAGGGGATACGGATGATTTAACTTGTCTCCTTTTATTAATTACCAGTAATTCAATAAAATTAAAACTGGTACTTCTTGAAGATGATATTTTTTGTCTTGACATATACATGAAGGACTAATCTTTATGAACTAGGAATACTTGAGTCACTAGGTGCTCTATTAGAGTGTCTTCAGCATTAACTAAGAATAACACAAATCCTTAGTTAAATATTTGAACTAGATCTCACTAGGCATGCTGGAAGCTATTATTGTATGAGATGTGCACTCATGGATAGTTTGTTTCATGGGAATGGTTGAAGATGAACACATATCATGAACACTTAGAACATAGCATGAAAGTGATCAATGTAGGATGTGGATGTATTCTAGCTTACCAACATGCATAGAATATCCTTTGTCTTGTCAAAATAATAGGAATGTCCCTAAGGCATGGGACTCTTGTGTTCCTAGGGATAAACCTATGGAAAAGGATAGCTTCCTTATAATGTAAGTGTCCCTAGTTTATAACCAACACAAAAACCTATAAATAACCAAAATATATATATGGATAAAGATAAACCTAATATTGACAAAGGGAAAAATGGTGAGAGAGGGTAAGAGGCTTGCTAAAAGGGAAAGTGGTGATGCACCAAGAATATAATGATCACCTCACCCACTTAATGGAACAATAAAACTAGGGAGATAAATGTACATAATCTTAAAACTAGACACCAAATGCATAAGTTTTTTAGATAGAGGTATGGGAAAATAACATAGCATTAAGATGAATGACAAACAATCCACATATAATGCCTATGTAAACCCATTTCTACATAGCTCGTGACCTACATAGGATTTTATTTCCACATAGAGGTGTAAAGGGAGTAAAATTATGATAGGGATGACCATCCATAGATAAAGTTAAAAAACTATTAATATGCATAGAGCATAGATTAATAAAGATGAAGCCAATATTATAAACTTGAATGGGCATAGTTTTGTTATATTAAGGAAAGGGATCATTTTCGTAATGATTTTTTTTTATAGATATAGGAAAGTTCTTGCATAATTAAATTAACATTTAAGATGGTAGATAATAACTTAAGTCAAAATTTGATGATCAAAACATGAGAGAAATAGATTCCTATGGAATAGTTGCTATGACCCACACTTACTCTATTTGGAACTAACAATTTGGTCATATAATTAGATGGAAGCTTATTCTTGGATTTTCAGACAATCTATGTTATCATTGAGGACATAATTATTATCTTAAAAATAAAAGAGGCATGTGTACATGTTCTATCCACTTTCCAACTACCTTTTCTTCTAATTCCACTCTAACTATGTCTCCCTTAAAGATCAATCAGGCTTAGCTACCAACTTTGCTTATTATATCCACTTGTTAATCTACCTAGACTCCTTATTGATGCAAAGCTTAAATAGTATTTATTTATATTTTTTCATGTCATTATTATGTGTGTGATATATTTCAGCATGCATCTTTCTTGGGGACAATATGCGCATTAAATCCTATGCACTTTGGACTTTTCTATGCTTGCACTAGCTATGAAATTAAGTTTACGCATGAAGAATCTATGATAAAGGGGAACACATACCTTCCATTATTCCTATAATATTGGTTGTTATCTATGTGTGGTTAACACCTATTTATCTTCAGTGTTCTAAATAAATTCTTTCATTTAAACATCCATGTGCATTCTTACATCTTGTCTGTCATATGCGTGACTTGATAGTTGAATGAATCTTACGTAAATAATGCACATGGAACATTGTGAAAGAGCATGAGTGTTGCAACATAATGGTGAAAGGGTGTAAGTAAGTTATGATCACGCATGATAGAATGGATGGAAACATTATGTGAAAGGTATAGGGCTTTATTTCATCTTGATCCTAGTCCCTTTAGTAATATTTGAGGTCTACTTTTTAAACATGAGAGCTCACATTAGCTTGTGAAATAAATGGTGTGCAACATAGATTTTAGCCTAAAAATTTGTTAATCATGGGATATACTAAGAGGGGGGTGAATCATTATATCATACATCTTATAAAACCTTCCCTTAATCAAATTCCACTTTAACATACATTCAATATATGCAATAAAATTGAATAAATAAACACCACACAAGATAGAGAGAGACACCAGATTTAATGTGGAAACCCAATGTGGGAAAAACCACATAGAACAATCTCAAGTATATGAACGAACACCAACTCAAACTACAATATTCATAAGCACCAATTTACAGGAGCACCAACCCCTTTGTTGAGCATCAACATAATAACTATTTGTGAGCACCAACTCACAGGAGCACCAACCCCTTTGTTGAACACCAACACAACAATAATTCATGAGCACCAACCCACATGAGCACCAACCCACATGAGCACCAACCCACATGAGCACCAACCCATTTGCTAGGCACCAACCACTTTGTGTATACCACACAAATATCTTTGAATGTTGCTATCTCAACAAATGATAGTTCATTACAATATCTCTTTCCTCTCTCACCTTTGCTCTTCTAAGCTAACTATAACAAATAAAAATCATATTCATCTCTCACTACTCTTCTAAGCTAGATATTACTATCTCAAATCAAACTCTCTCTTACTCTTATTACAAATGGCTTTTCAAGCCTTTATTTATAGCTTTCCAAATGACCTTTGGCCTTCCCCATTTTTGACCCTTCAATCCTCATGGAAAATGGTGCCAAACTTGTATGACCCTTCATGTCCTTGCCTTTGAAAAGTCATGTGGTGACCCTTCATAAGCAAAATCATACTTTCCTCTTTTATTTTTATCTTGGTGACTTTTCGTATTCTCAAAGTGTCCCTTCATGATTAATTGTGCACTTCCTCTTTTGTCTTCACTTGGTGACTCATAGAATTCCCCAAGATGACTCTTCATGCAAAATGCATCCCATTCTTCTTTTGTCTTTACCCCGTGACTCTTTTAATTCTCTGTGGGCCCTTATTTTGTCTTATATGAAACCAAAAATATATTCACTAATATTAAATAAATATTAACACACATTAAACAAGAACAAACATCAATAAATGCAATGGGGCCTTTATCACCAATAATGCTAGACCTTTGACATCAATGACAATATTTCCAACAATCTCCCCCTTTGTCATTTATGGCAACCTCAATCCTAAAACTACCACATCCTGAATCCTTCACATACTGTCATCCAAAAAAACCTACAGTAGCTCCCCCTTACTGTAGCAACCTGTACCTATTCTATGTACCTATTTCTACACTTGTACCTGTACCTATTATTCTCCCCCTTTGACATCAATGGAAAAGGGCCTACCTGTAGCTAACACTTAACTCCCCCTCAATTGATGCTAAACCTCAGTGGTGGGAAGTAATATAAATTAATCCTAAGTCCTCTTGCAAATCTTTGAATGTGTCCTTTGATCATGCCTTTGAGAAGATATTTGATAATACATATAAATTGTTACCTATCCTTTGAGCATCTGCATTCAGCTCATTTGAATTTTTTCTTCTAATCTCACAACCTTCTTCATAAAAATTTAATGTGTATCCTTGATTACATATTTGACTTACACTCAATAGATTATGCTTAAGACCTTTTACATACAAAACATTCTTAGTCTTGGTTGTACCATTATCCAAACTCACAATACCTTTTTCAACTATCTTGGCAGTGGTTTTATCTCCCAAATTTCACTATGCCACCATTGATATTATTTAGAGTTGTGAACTTACTGTTATATCCTATCATATGCCTTGAACATCCGCTATCAATGAACCATGGTTGATCTTCATTTCTTCAATGCAAAGTTTTCTGAACCAACATAGAATCTTTAGGTTATTTCTTCTACCATGAACACGTCTTAACCTTCTTCTTAATGAATGGATCCTTGAAACTCTAGTCCTTCTTGACTGACTCACACACATTTATAAATTACTAAGGTATGTGTCCAAAGTTGTTACACTTGTAACATATTATGGCCTCTTCATCAAAGCTTGATAGAGGAGCAAAAGTGTTATACCTTCTACTTGACTCTACATGACTTTCCTTCTCCTTATTTCTGAAACTGTTAGCTCTTTTTCAACATTCTAATTTCTTGTGACCATATCCATTACAATAAAAATAGTAACCATAAAATTAAGACCTGTCTATATATCTCTGACCTAATTGCCTTTTGTATCTTTGTTCCCTCCAGCCTTCCTTGTTTGAAATGTCCTCTATATTCTTCACTTCTTCCCTTTTTGTTTCCTCTTTTGTAAGAGATTCAACATATCTATTTTTATTTTCAAATATGATACCTATCTTATCTAAATTTTCATTTTGACTTTATAATATCTTATTTAATATGTTAGTGCTATCCTCAAATTTTGAATCACTAACTACTTTATCATTGATTGCTTTCTCAATATCTTATTTTAAAGAGGCAATTTCAATAACATACCTTTCACATTCTTTTCTTACTTTTTTCAACTATTTTGTTAGATCTTTTTCATTCTTTTTAGCTTCTTCAATGTGTGTTATTAGATTGTCAATTATTTCCTTTGACTCCTTTTCATTTTTCTCAATTTGGTGCTTCAATCTTCAATTCTTCTTCTCAATAGCTTCTAGCTTTTCTAAGGCACAAATGAGTTCTCCTTCCAACTTCACTTCAACTTCAACCTCTTCTTCTTTTTGATCATCTATAATTTTGATTGTAGATGCATCTTCATGTATGGACATGAATATAATCTCTTCATCTTCTGAATCACTAACTCCACTATCTTTAGTTGAGCTAGGATCTTTAGAATACATGTTCTTCTTCTTGAATCTCCTCTTGAATTTACCTCTAAAATTCTTATTGTATGTAGAAATTCCTTCTTCATCATCATCATTACCCATATTTGGGAATTTATCTAAAAAATTTCCAATCTTTCCATAATTAAAACATTTAAAAGGTAATTTTCTTTGATATTTACCTGTTCCCCTTTTTGGCTTGCAAATGAAAAGAGCTCCATTGTCATCTTCATCATCACTGGAACTATCACTTGATTCTTGAATCTTAGCTTTCTCTTTCATTTATGTCTTTAAATCCACTTCTCTCTTTGAGGGTTTATCTTGTTTAGTCTACATCTCATATGTTGTGAGTATGCCATGAAGCTCATCCATCTTTAGCTTGGCTAAATTATTCATCTCCTCGATTGCCGAAACCTTTGCATCATATCTCATTGGTAAAGATCTCAAAACATTTTGTACCACCATTGATTCTTCCAAAATTTCTCCAAGACCTTGAACCTAATTTACTATTTGAGCAACTCGCAAAATATAACTTGCTATATCTTCTTCTTATTCCATCTTTAAACTTTCAATCTATCTTCTAAAAGTTTGAAGCTTAGCTTGTTGAACCTTTCCATCACCTTTGTAAATATTATCAAGTTTTACCCAAGTTTCATGAGAAGATTTACATTGCATAACTTTAACAAATTTAGACTCACATAAACCACATAAAATAGCATTTAAGGCTTTAGCATTACATTCACTTGCCTTTTTTTTTTGCTGGAGTAATTACAAGTGTCTGTGAATTTTCATATTCCTCCACCACTACTTGCCATATGTCAAATCCAAGGGCCATAAAATAAGTCCTCATTCCTATGCTCCAAAAATCATAATTCATCCCATCAAACAAAGGGGGCTTATTTATATAAAATACTTCAT
The DNA here is from genome assembly GCA_037957365.1 of Torreya grandis. Taxonomy (NCBI): domain Eukaryota; kingdom Viridiplantae; phylum Streptophyta; class Pinopsida; order Cupressales; family Taxaceae; genus Torreya; species Torreya grandis. The sequence goes on along the minus strand of JARHVA010005266.1, from coordinate 852,896 downwards.
GTGATCCATCCATCATGCTTTCCCAATCTACCTTCAAGCTATAAAACTTTTTCAAAAGGAACCTGCTCTGATACCAATTGTTAAGCATGGGATATAATAAGAGGGGGATGAATCAGTATATCATATATCTTATAAAAATTTCCCTTAATCAAATTCCACTTTAACATACATTCAAGATATGTAATAAAATTTAAATAATAAACACCACACAAGATAGAGAGAGACACCAAATTTAATGTGGAACCCAATATGGGAAAAAACATGGAGAACAATCTCAAGTATATGAATGAGCACCAACTCAAACTATAATATTTTCAAGCACCAACTTTCAAGAGCACCAACCCCTTTTCTGAGCACCAACATAGCAACTATTCATGAGCACCAACTCACATGAGCATCAACCCCTTTACTAAGCACCAACACAACAAAAATTCATGATCACCAACCCACAAGAGCACCAACCCCTTTGCTGATCACCAACACAGCAACAATCCATGAGCACCAACCCATAAGAGCACCAACCCCTTTATTGAGCACTAACACAACAACAATTCATGAGCACCAATTCATAGGAGCACCAACCCCTTTGTGTATACCACACAACTATATCTCAATGTTTCTATCTCAATAAATGATAGTTCATTACACTATCTCTTTCCTCTCTCACCTTTGCTCTTCTAAGCTAGATATAACAAATACAAATCATAATCATCTCTCACTGCTCTTCTAATATAGATATTACTATCTCAAATCAAACTCTCTCTTACTCTTATTACAAATGGCTTCTCAAGCCTTTGTTTATAGCTTTCCAAATGACCTTTGGCCTTCCCCCTTTTTGAGCCTTCAATCCTCATGGAAAATGGTACCAAACTTGTATGACCCTTCATATCCTTGCCTTTGAAAAGTCATGTAGTGACCCTTCATAAGCAAAATTATCCTTTCCTCTTTTATCTTTATCTTGGTGACTTTTCATATTCTGCAAAGTGTCCCTTCATGAGAAATGGTGCCCTTCCTCTTTTGTCTTCACTTGGTGACTCTTGGAATTCCCCAAGATGACTCTTCATCAGAAAATGCATCCCATTCTTCTTTTGTCTTTACCCCATGACTCTTTGACTTCTCCATGGGCCCTTATTTTATATTATATGCAACCAAAAATATATTCATTAATATTAAATAAATATTAACACACATTATGCAAGAAGAAACATCAATAAATGAAATGGGGCCTTTATCACCAATAATGCTAGACCTTTGACATCAATCACAATATTTCCAACAAAATTATGAGAGCATATGTGTGTATTTATATGATTGAGAAAAAAAATGTTTCATTAATAAATTAGGATCCCCTTAGATAGGATCATGACAAAAGAGCAAAGATCTTGGGTATGTACATAAGGTCAAAAACTATACACTCGACACTCTTCCCTGCATAGTCTTAAGTCTAGAAACTCTATGTGTTAGACTTGCATGTTGATAGTCCTATGAAATGGATATTTATGAAGATATTATTCATAGGGAACATATTAATAATTGTTCATAGGTGAAAATTTACACTTAATTTATGTATTGATATAAACTAAATTTTAACTTCATGTGCTAGCATGGATTCATCTTCGTGCAACTTATCCTTTTGAGTAACTTAACACTATTCAAGTGTGAAATCCTCCTATAGGGTCTTGTGATATTTGTGAAGGATGGGGTGACTTAAAGATTCAATACTTTTGGTGACCTCTATGGGATGCTTTCATAATAAGCAAGGACCAATAGCCTTGAATAGGTCCATTGGGTACAAAGTCATTATTCTATTGTGTAAATATTACTTAGCCTTATAAGAAACTAAGATACATTCACAAAAAACAAGAAAAGAAAATAACTATGTTGAATGGAGCATAGAATAAAGAAAACATAAACTAAGCAAGAAGTGCACATAAACACTTGGAAAAAATTAAACTAATATAAACAGCATGTGTACATAACACTTGGGAAATTAAGACATCTAATCTGCTATTTGTAAAATAGACATGATCATTATAGATAGTGCTTTAGATGAATACTATCAACAAGGATGGGAAAAACTTCTTTGATTGGTTTTGTGAGTTAGAAGTTGTTGTCTTGCTTTCAACTAGCTATGGTTTATATGTTGATTCATAGAGAATCAAACTTTGTATGTTTCCCATACTTTTTACTATCTACATCTTATTTGAGTACTAAGTCTCCTTCATCAAATCTTCTATAAAAAAATTTCCTATTGAATGTCATTTTGTATGCACCTATTAAAGCTCCATAGTGTGTATATCTTGTGTTCTTATTTCTTCAAGCTCCATTAGCTCATCCAACATTAATTTCATGGGGTTGATCTCATACAACTCTAGTTGATGGGCTACTTCTAATGAAGGCAACTCAATAATGTAGCCAACCTCACTTCCCTTCCATATATAAGCATGAAAGGTGAAGTCCACAACACCCTTTTTAGCTTTATTAATTCCACCCAAATGGTCATCTTGAGTTTGGTGTGCCAATCTCATTGATTTTCCTCCATGGTTCACTTGGTGATGCAAATCAAATGCTTGTTAGTCAACATGGCTAAACCATTACATCGAGGGTAATCATTTGAGGAATTACTTAGGTGGATGCTAAGTTTGACTTCCCATTCACTGATTTTGTCTCCAATAAAATCAATTTAATTTTAAAAAATAATGGTGGTTGAAACATCAAATCTTGTTTTAAGGATTTTTTAAAAATCTAGAATAGAAAGATCAATGTCCTCTTTGCATATTATTACCTCCATCCACATTGTGAAGTAGTAGGTCATTATAAGGATCCATTTGTGTCTGGTGCTTGATGTTGGACTTATGATTCTAATGAAGTCCAAGCTTGATTGGGTAAAGAATTTATCTAATTGTATTGGGTACGAGGGTAGAACTACTAATTTTTGTTTACCTACAAAGAAGACACAATTTTGATAGATTACCATCCATACATGTGTGTATTTTAATAGATTTGGCCAATAATAGCCATCTCACATGATTTTAATAGTATTTGTTTTAGGCAAGTATTGACCTCCTCATAGCCCATTGTGTAAATCTTTAAGGATCATCTTCACTTGATACTATTCCACACACCTTAAGAGAAATCCATTGGTGTCTATTTTAAATAGTGAACCTCTTATGAGTGCATAAGGAATAGATGATAATCTAAAGTTCTAAATATTAGATTTGTTCAAGCTAGGTGGATATGGGTTTGTCTAAAGGAAAATAATCATGCTCTAAGTCTAACCAGGTAGGGCACTCTAGTCTATTAATTAATCTTCACATAGTGAAAAGACTACTCAATTTGCAAATTTTACATCTTCTACCAATTGTTCACATAGTCCTTTCCCTTACACTAGCTTAGTTATTTAGATATCTATGACATACTCCATCACATTTATGATCCAACTAGCTCCTTTCTTACTAATATCTTTACTTAGTCAAAACTCCTTTATAATTGATTGAGAAACCATGAGTTTCATTATTTTTTTGGACAGCATATAATTGAAATTATTAAGTGCCCTTATGAACATGAGGATGTGTTTTTCCACAAAGATATAGTGTAACTTGTAATCCTTGAGCACCTATCTAAATAAAGCAATGGAATACTCTAATTAGTCTTTATTTTACTACACTAGAATGACTAAAATTCATTTATCATAGCCAAATGATTAAAGGATAAAATACTTAATAAAATTATGGTTTATCAAGGTAGGATCTTGTGTGATAGTGTGCTTGATAACCTCAAAATTTCTCTTACCTTCATGGGTCCAACTGAACACAACATCTTTCTTGAGTACTACTATGAGGGGATTGGTCAAAGTAGTGAAATATGGGATGAACCTTTTGACTAAACTTATCTTTCCTAAGAAGATATTGAGGCCTTTCTTGTGACCTAAGAGAGGGAGAGATAGAATGGCCTCAATTAATTATGAATTAATTAAGTTTCCTTCTTTAGAGATGATGTGCCTAACTAATTTTCCCTCATGGATAGTGACTATACACTTTATTGGGTTAAAAGAGATACCAAACTCATAGCACTTTTCAAAAACTTGATCTAAATGGTTTAAAGGATATACCACATCCATAGGGAAGATAATGATATCATCAAAGTAGACCAACATGATATTGTTAAGGAATCCTTTGAATGCCATATCCATGACATTTTGAAAGTTTGTGCCCACATTTTTCACTCTGAAGGGTATCCTCTGGTACACAAAGGTAACCCACTTAGTAGTGAATGTAGTTTTAAATTGATCATACTCTTATATAAGTATCTAGTTATACATTAAATAACCATTTAGTAGTGAAAACACTCTCCTCACCTATGACTATTTGAATTATTTCTCCATTGGTGGGAGGGGTAATGATATTTTAGTGACACATTGTTTAAATTATATATGTCCATGCATAGTCAGATTTATCCATTCTTCTTCCGTATTGAAACTGGATTGGTCACCCATGAATAATGTTTGATTGGAAATATTATATTGGCCTCTATGAGGTTTGAAATACTTTTCTCATTAAAGGCTCAAGTTTGGGGTTTACTAGCCTTTGGTTCTACCTAACTAGCTTATTGTTAGGTTTAAGATTGATATTATTTTGGGAAAATCTTAGGTCAAAGCATTTGAGGTCTTGGTAGCTCTATGCAAATATATTATCATCTCTTTGACTTAATTTGATGAACTCGTTGATTTCAGATGCATACCACACCTTATCGGACTTCAATAGATTTTCATCAGAGATGGTTACCTAATTGAAGGTCTCATTTATAACCATAATGTTTCTTCTCTCACCCTTGATTTGGTCAATATAATTAAATATATTTTCCCACTTGACCAACCCCTATGTATCTTATTTCCCTTTAGTTGGATTATATATTCAACATATTGGTTTTGGAGACGTGATTGATTCTTGGTGTCAAATTTGGATTCATGTTATAATAATTCAAGGGTTATTCATTGCTTTCAAATGCATACTAACTATTTTCATTATTCAAGACCATCGATCTAACCACAAGCTTTAAAATCTGCTTGGACTCATTCCTTATATTATCTGGGACTTCATACTATACACCCATATTTGAGATCTTGTCATCATCATCATTATTCACCATTATTATGGATGAGATTTTAAAAGCAGAAAACCCTCAATTACATCCCAAGCCCTCTATTTGTAAGATTTTAGTAAAATATTCTTGGACATGTTCTATTTTTTGACCTAGTTTACAACTAGTTTTCTATCCCCAGATGCTTGCATCCCTTTGACTCATTTCTCTTGCACCAATTGGAGACCTTAAATCAATGCCTCATATTTGGTGACATTAATTGTATAGCTAAAATGTAGTCTGAATGCATGGAAGTATTTATCCTTTTGATTGGATATCATTACCACTCCAACTCCTATGTCATTTTTCCTTTTGGATCCATCAAAATATAATTTCCATGTACCTTCAAGATCCTCTTACACCTTATTGAGACTCAAAAAGAAGGGGTCCTCCTCAAGAATGCAGTATGTGCCTAACCCTATTTTATTATGAATTATCATATGAGTGAAAATCACATTGCTCATGACCCCATTCATCAAGAATGTTATCTGGGATCCCTTTAAGGAACATAGTAGTCTCATGGAAAATTGAATTATCCTTTTGGTCAAACATAGTGTAGTTGATAGCTATCATATTAGGATAGTTGGCTTTACGTGATTTTTGGAAATGGATTCATCCATAATTTTCACCTCAATTTCATATCTAGTCTTGAGTATCATGTGTAACCAATCTTAGGATAAGTATATGCACATATTCATAGTGAAATCCTACAAAAGGCATATAGTAAATTAGAGGCAAGTCAATCATTGTGATGTCTAAGACAATGGAGAGGTTGAGAGATGAATGTAATGTGAGGCTCATGTATTTGACAATCCCCACTATTTTAACCATTGTGTAATCTAATTGGATTATGCCTTTTGAGATGGGATAATATGATATAACTAGCATGTATGAAACTTTATTTGGCATCACTAAGTTGCTTACCCCTGAGTCTATCATATAGTTATGTATGGGGTGCTTGCAAATAATTAGAGAAATGTAGAATGGGGGTGGCTTGTTGATTTCATTTGTGTTTTACTTATTTGGTTGGAATAGGCTTGTGGGATCAATAAGCATGGATTGTGATGACTCATGTCATTAGAATCTCTTTAGGGTATCCTATAGTAAATTCCTTTGAGAAGGAATAGTAAGAGCATCCCACATCATCACATTTAAGCCAGTTTTATTCTTTTGTTCAATTAGTTTAAATGGTATCTAAGTATTCTTAACCTATGATCTTTGAATTTAAACCTCATCTCACACTTTTAGAATAATTTGATGCTAACCTTGATTCTATGCAACTATCTCCATGTATATTTGGAAGTTCCCCATAAGCACTCTATCTTTCATTTCTGTGCATGAAACCTGGGGCACAAAAGTTGAGGGCACAAAAGAAGATAATTATCCTCAAATTTCCCTCATTTTGATTAAAATAATTAAATTCATCTTATTTACAATTCATAAGAGTAGACTCACCTTGATCCTATGCTTGTGCTTACAATTCATCCCTTCGTGGAGCTAAAATATTCAATTCTCCTTGAGGTGGTGACACTTTTTGCATTGTAATAACTTGATTCACAACTCCATTTGTGTTTATGGCTTGATTATGCATTTGATTATAGGGAAATAACCATTATTAGTCATCTTCCATGTTAATTTTTCACAAGCATGAGGGGTCTAATAATGTTATCAGTATTATAATTTAGTGCATAAGGTAGTCTATTATATGGGAGATGGTTTTGAGCTTGTGTGTCATCTTGATAAGGAGGCCTATTTAGATGATATGGTTGGTTGAAGGGTTGTTAAGGCTTAGATTTTTGTGCTTGTTTCCTTCTTATCACTACTCACTGATTTCCAAAGCTGTACAATAGTGATTTAACTTCATATAGATCACTTAGGGATGAAACAAATAGAATAAGTGGGCTAGTTATAATAGGGATGGGTGATAGATTTAGAAAAGAGGGAAATCTAGGTTTACTTGTATATAGGGGCTCAAGAAACAAAGGCATATGGGTTCTAGGAATAATTTTCCCTACATAGATCAAAATATTTTATACATGTGCAAAAACCTCATAATAATTGGGAAATATTACACATCCTATGGATTGAATCATCACGACCACATCACTATTTAGAGATATTATAAAATATAAAATTGTATTACCTAGAGAAGGTTTTAGCAATAGTGGAATCTGATCCCAAGTCTTCTAGAATCATAATTTGAAGTTGACCATTTGCTCATGTGAAGCTCTTTTAACGGTAGTTAGTTATTCAATCAATGACATGCAGTCACTCTTCTCTTCAAAGTGTCTACATAATTTTTCACCAATATCATCCCAATTTTAGATAGTATTAGGATATAGACCTTGTTACACTATAGTGTTATTCCTTTCAAATAAGAGGCAAAGAGGCACACTATAATGTTGTCTTTTTTTAAATTATGGATGGAGAAAATGTTTGGAACATCTTGTATGTGCTATATAAGAGTAGTAATGTTAACTACAATAAAGTAAGGGATTCTCTTAAGAGTAGCTATGGGAATATCATCATACTAAGGTAGGGCCAATGGACTACCTCCATTAAAGGGAAAAAAGGGTTGATTTATAAGAGTGCCAATGAATGGGATAGGTAATAACCTTCCTCTAGGTAGAGTGAATATACCAAATAGGAGAGTAATTTGAGGTCTAGGGTAAGAATATCTTGAATCACTAGATCTCCCAATACAAGATAAGTATGCATTAAATATTCTCCTACTTATATATGCATTGTTAATTCAATTAAATTAAAATAGGTACCTAATGATATTATTTGTCTTAGCATATTTATGAAGGACTGATCTTTGCTAATAAGGAATACTTTGAGTCACCAGGTGCTCTGTTAGTGTGTCTTCAAAAATAATTGACTAATAATAACACTAATATTTAGTTAAATATTTGAACTAGATCTCATTATACATGCTAAAAATTATTATCATTTGAGATGTGCATCCATGGATATCTTACTAAATGGGGATGGTTAAATATGTGTGTAGAATGTGAGTCTTGTGCATAGACCATAAAAGTTCTTAGCATGCGATGAAAAGGTATTCATACTTACCAATTCATATAGAAGATCTTGTCTCTCATCACAACAATGAGAATGTACCCAAGCCATGGGACTCTTGTGATCCTTATGATGAAACTTCCAAGAAGGCTGAATTCATTCTAATCTAAGTAGACATGGTTTAAAACTAGTGTATAGACCTATAAAGAGTAGAAATGAAATATACAACTAATGATGAAGATAATATTGGCAAATGAAAAAGGGGTAAGAAAGGGTAAGAGGCTTGCTAAAAGTTAAAACCATGATGTGACAAGAATAGAATGAGCACCTTACCTACTTAATGGCCTAATAAAACTAAGGAAATGAATGTATACAACTTTTAAACTAAACACCAACTACATAAGTGTTTTATATAGACATATGGGAACACAATGTAATATTAAGAGGGATTATAAATAATCTAAAAATAAGATGTATGCATACCTATTTGTACACAATGTATGACCTATATAGGATTTTAATTCTTGTAGAGGTGTGAAGGAAATAACGAGAGGGATGAACATCTAAAGATAAAGATAAATAACTACTAATACTCACAAAATTTAGATTAAGAAATATGATTTAGTTCTCATTAATTCTAGGGCTTAAGACAATATTAAAAACTTAAATGGGAAGAGTTTTGTTATATCAATAAGAGGTCTACTTTTTATAATGAAAATCATGGTTTATATAGAGTTGGGAAAGATATTGCATAATTTATTCAACATTTAAGATTAAAAATATGAACTTAATTTGAAACTCATCTCTTAGAACTTGAGATAATTAGACTTATATGAAATAACTATTGTGAACCACACTCATTAAGTTTAGGGCTAATAATATGGTCATAAGATTAGTTGGAAGGTCATTCTTGGATCTTCAAATAATTTACATGAGCATTAAAGACATAAGTATGCTCCTATATCCAAAGGAGGTGTGTGTGCATGTTATATCCATATAACTACCACCTTTTCATCTAATTATACTCTTACTCAACCTCTTTCAATGTTCAATTGGGCTCAGTTACCATCTTTTCTTACTGCCTCCACCTATCAATCCACATGGACTACTTGCTAACATAGAGGCTATGCAAGCTTCATTTATATTTTTCCTTGTCATTATTGTGCATATATTAGTGTTTTTCACATATATTTATTGAGGGACATATACACATTAAATATTTAACACTTTGGAATATTTTGGGCTTACACTAGCTATGCAAGTAAGACTACGCATAAAAAATCTACACTTAAGGGGAATGAATGCCTTTATTTTTTTTATTTGATATGGTAAATGACAAATTTTATAAGGATTTGAAAGCACAAGATTGTATTACAGAAGTTTACATAGAACAACTAGGGCCAAAAAACCAAAAATCAAAAATACTACTTAGAGCATAATCAAAAATAGGAAAAACTAGTAGAACTAGGAGGAAGGTCCCTCTTGAGGGTCTTTAGCTTTAACAATGTCCTTTTTTGAGATGGTCAGTTTGTCCTTTGAAAATTTGGCCTAGGTAGGGTTTCTAGGATCTTTAACTTCTTCTCTACAGAGGATCATTCTAGGATGCTTTTTGCCTTTTACCTATAGGGGGATAGTTTGGGGAGGAATCCTTTGGGGGAGCCTAGGGGGATTTCAAAACCTTAGGAGAAGTCATAATAGGGATTTGAATAGAGTGAAAAAAGTCCTAGATAGTTTCTTTGGCCTATTTGTGTAATTAATTCCAATCTTGAATAAGTTTGTCTAGGCCAAAACTATCTTGTTTTACCTTAGAATTAAAGTTTTCTATTAGTTGTTTCTTTCTTTCCAAATCCTTTGTAACCATGGCCTTCCCTTCCCAAAAATATTCTATAGGGGTCCCTATTTCAATTAGTTTAGGTTTGGGAATGAACAATAGTTTGAGAGGGAGGTCATCCAGGGGGATTATGATAAACTATTTTAGGGGGTCCAATTGTATGGTTGGTGGGATCCCTCAATAGGATTCTCCTTAGGGGGGTCTTCTTGGGAGACCTCCCTAGAGGAGGAACCTCCAGGGGGGACCTCCCAGCCTAATAAGGTTTGGTCATGTTTAACAATAAGTAAGATTAGGTCTTGATGTAGAATGGGATTGGTATCATTAACTTGGTGAAGTAGGACAATGTTATCAAGGCATTTAAGTATGAAATAGGGTAGACTGATCTTATACACAATGAAAAGATTTAGAAGTAGGAAATGGTGAAAGAAGATTAGTGTATATTTACCTTCTAGCATCATATATTGCATTACTGAAGGAAAGTTTTTGGCTAGTAATGTGGGAGGTCATCTTGAGGGAACCCTTTCTTGTATGTCTATATGAAATCATTTGTTCTAAAGAACCATTTTTAAGGACTCTTTGTTTTTTGATTGATGCCTTTCATGATTCCTATTATCTTATCAATTCTCTATGTGTGGTTTGAACCTATTTATATTCAACATTATCAATACCTATATTCACTTAAATATTCAAGTGTATGCTTACATATTTTTTTTCCTATGCATGACTTGATACTTGAATGCATCCTACATAAATAATTCACATGAAAGGTTATGTAGGAGCATGAGCATTATGGCATAATGGACCAGTGGTGTAGATAATATGCAAACCTTCATGATGGCATGGAAAGAAATATTTTTAAAAATTTGTAAGACATTCATTACTATAGTGCCTATTCCCTTTTCATAATCTGACAAGTCTGTGTCATGCACTTGAGAGCTTACATTGGCCTGCAAAGTAAATGGTATGCAACACAGATCATAGGTTGTGAATTATAAGAGTGCACACATGAATTCTTATGATTAACCATGGTAATTCATCATTTAGACATGAGGATACCCATGGATAAGATTGAATGAGAATAACTAAGATCTTGGGCATGCACTTAAGGTTGGAAATTGTGTTATTCACTCTTCCCTATGTAGTCTAAAGTATAGGAACTCTACATGTTAGATTTGCACATTAATAGTCTTGTGTGATGGAGAGTTGTAAAGATATTATTAACACAGAACATATTAATATTTGTTCATAGGAGAGAATAGGCACTTTGTTGATGTGTATATCTATGTCGACTTTTAACTTTGGGAATTATCAATGAATCATCTACACAAAACTTATCCTTATAAAGAACATGACACTGTATGAGTACAAAATCCTCCTTTAGGGTCCTATCAGCTTTATGCAAGTTGGGTGACTTGTAGAGTCAATAGGTTCCCATTAAATAATTTTAAGATGGCTTAATTTATTTATTTAAAAATAAGAATTGGATAAGTGGAAACAAGTTAAAGAAAATAAAGGTTTTCTCTCCCCTCTAGAAACTACTTAAAAAACACCACATGACTTTAGATAAATCTATGATAATAAACTCATTTGGTACATAAAACCTAATAAAACTTTGCCTTATTAATAAATGGGTGTGATGATATCCACAATTTCAGTCTAAAGTTTATTGATTATTTGTTGGATTTATAAGTGGATTGTTGGTATTTTGTCTACTTTAGCACACTTTAATTTCATTTTCATTATTTATTTTTGGATCTTCTCTACTACAACTCTTCTCCTGCTAATTTTTTTTATAAGGTTCTACATGATTTAGCTATGGAGGATGAAATAGTATTAACTTGTACACTTGGTTTTGGAATAGGTCTATGGAATTTGAAATGAGTATTGTAATACTCTTATTTTAACAAAATGTATTTCCTTTGACCAAACAATTCCAAAGTATGACCTCATGTAAAAGTTTGAGCATTTTTGTTTGTTTTAGAAGTGAGTTATAAGTAGTGAAAGTTTTAATTTAGGGGCTATAAAAGTGAAGGACATTTATGTACATAAGTATGCTATTCATGTGATATTTGGTGACAGTATCTTTTTTCTCTTTACAAATTTAAATATCATCTTTTTTCTATGTATTCTACTTTTCCTTCGGTAAACTAATTTTAATTTTGGTCTTGTTTGGGTGTTACCTTGGTGGTAACCTTGGAAATTTAATATTTTTTTCTTAGATAGAACTATTTTTTGAACATCTTTATTGGTAAATGAAATGGGTGAGGGACCACACAACCCTCATTTGCTAATTAAAAATAATTTATTAAACCGAGAAAATTTCTCAACTTTGATATGCTTCTTTGATTTGTCCACTTAAAAATTGTCTTTATCTTTTCATCATCCAATTTTACATCATCATATGAAAGAAAAGATCCCAAAATTACAAAACACTTATGCATAAACCTACACTTATTAAATTTTTCATAGATATTTTTACTTTATTAAGAGTTATAATACCATGATAAAATACCTTAATTTTATTATTTACTCAAATTACATATAATAATATCATCATAATAGATTGATACAATTAATAAGGAAGATCTAGATCACTATATTTTAATAAGGATTATCATTGTTACACATAAGGGATTGTGTTAATGTAAGAAACACATGAATTAGGTTATGCACCTACTTCCAATTTTTTTAATCCAATTCCACTTACGTATTATTGCACAAATATTTTAGTTTCAATACTACAATACTCAAATCATTAATAATGCCAATTAATGACATCACCAAATTCTTTGATTATGAAATGGTTGTTACCAACTATTGTAATAGTTTAAATGAAGCTTCATATTAATTCATTGTATAATAATGTACACTTACATTCTTCATATAGATATAGACATAGATATAGATATAGACATGTAATAATTAATTTATTAATTACACATACACAAGACATTTTATCTCTCTAATATTATATAAAACTTAGCACAATACAAATTTTGTATTATAATTCTACCATGGTTTTCATATCTTTCTTGTTTTCCTTGTTATTGGAATAGATTACACTTTTATATTATCTATTATTCATAAATTTAAATCCTTTTATAACCCTTTTAAATCTATTTAATTAGGTTTTCCATCAAGTCTCCTCCTAATCCCCATCTCATTAGTATCATATCATACACACTTTATATCATTTTTGGGTGGTATCATGGTGTATCTAAATCATGTCTCTATTTTTATTCCCACTGATTCATGGTTGGATTACATAAATTTAGGGATCAATATTTGTGACCCTTTTTCATACCTTACTACACATCCTCAAAAGGGAGACAAATATTTGATAATTTCAACTTAAAAAATACTCTAGAAAATGATAGATGATGCATTGCAAAGACAAGGGGAGGATATATGAAATCATCATGCATGCAAACTATCAATTATATTTGATCATGTATAGATACTTATAAAGCAAAAAAAACCTTCCAAAATCTCTTAATATTATTAATCACTTGGTCAAACACCATACAAGGTACAATCCAATCCAAACATCCTTATGTTTGAAAGTAAAATATATGCGGATGCACTACATAATATTATGTGTTTAATCAAATATTTGACCAATAAAATATTACATTATTTATTATTAAATTTTATTTATTAGTAAATAAATTATGGGAAAACTATTGTAATTCATATGAGAATTTTGAAGATGAATTCAATTTAAACACATATGAAGACACATGGAATGGTTTCATGAAAGCACTCAAATAAACATATTATTCTATTGGAAACTATGATGACCATTACATCAAATTATTTCAGTTTTAGGAAGGTAAATAACAATTGGTAAAACAATACACATATACCTTTCATATATTATTGTCTAATATTGGGATTTACGATTTTTTTTTTTTTGAAATATAAGCCAGGATTGAGACCACATATCTAGTTAGATATGTATTTATTATAGATATATTCAATTAGATAAGCCTACAAATTTGATTAAAAGTTTGAAACAAAGGCCAAGGCTAATATGAAGACAAAATATTGTAATTTTTATACCAAATAATAGTCTAAATCTTCCAATCATAATTCCAACTAATGGAATTACACCAAACTGAGATAACCCCTCAAAATAATTTGAATGTCACTTTATTTAGAGTCTAAGAAAAGTTAGGAATATAGTTCACTATGCATAGTTGAGATTTGTATAACTCACCCACAAATCATAACCATAGTTACGCATGTATAATTCCCTTAGCCAGAGTGATTACCCCTAGAATATTATATGGGGAAGAATATTACTATAGGAAATGCATGCAGTTCAAGGTGTATAGTCATGTGGTCTATAACTATAAGACCTGAGCTGAATAGGAGTAGACATTGTCCTAATAGGACCATCTAGATTTACTTTCCCTATGTAAGAGACTCACACCTATGTAAATCAAGGTATCGATTCAAGTACAACAATTTTTACCTCACTCAAGATAATTGGAAGGAACATTAAGTACCCAATCATTAAATCATGTAAAGACTATTAAAGGTGAAGAAAATGATAATAGAGGTTTTCTAATTTCCTTCATACACTATTTCCAATATTCAAGTAAGAAAAATATACAACATTACATTTTAAATCCAATACTCATAATGCCAAAGAATCATTGCACAAAAAAATTAAGGTCTTAATCATAATTAGATCAGTTGAGATAAAACATGCCTACATCAATTTGTAATAATGTATAGGCTTAAAAGGAAGTCATTAAAAATTTAACTTCATAACTATAAGATACATGAAATGGTACTATCCTATATATATCTTTATGCAAAGATATCGTATCTTTAAGGATTATTTCACCATGTTAATTTTTACACTTAACACTCAACAAAAGTGAAGATATGATTTCATTATCCAAGGACAAGTTTCCCTTTACATTTGATCCACATAAAGGTTCATATAAATATAGGTGACATCACATAAGTGAGTCTCCATCAAAAATTTATCATTTATTATTCAAGAACTAGTTTATTTATGTTAATTCCATAACCATCTTGTAGGTCATCAACTCAGATCTTAGCCCTTATGTTGTTACCCACTTGTCATAGTGATTTCAAAAGTGAACTAATTACAATTAGACAAAGTATTTAGTTATCATTAATAAAAAATGAATCATTATCCACCATTAATTCATGAAATATTTTTAATAGATATCTAAATTATCCTGGTATGGGGATTTCATTATATACTCATGCCTTGACCAATTTAATGAAATCCAAACTTGTAAATTCTATATACATGACACCAATTAATATTGAAATACTAACTTGCCAAATCCATCTTAGGATAAATATACATGACTATAATATCAAGTTATTTAACATAACTTTAATGAAATAATTAAACATATAACCATTTATTTTTAAATTTAATGGATGCTAATCACATGATTCAAGCATGTATAGATTCACAATCACACACTCTTTTACACTTGTAATGGAATGGAGTAAAACTTAATGCTATAATAACAACCTTCCTCTTGAAAACTAAAAAGCATTTATTATGCATAGCCCATGTCCAAGAAACTCATATGATAGCTTTATGATATATTTACCCCATAGGGTCAATTACAAACATATAATGGATAGTTTGATAACACTAATAAGCCTTTGTTACATCTATATGAAAAATAACAAAACCCTTACTACATCCATACAAATAATAAAATCAAAAAATTACACAACCCAAAAATTAAATTCCATCATACTATAAATTCAAAATAATTCATACACCTAGCTAGTAATCACCTCAAGTTCATTTGAGCTTTGTTTTAACTTACCAAAATTATTCAAAATAATTCCATGAAAACACAACTTTTACCATGTACACCACAAGATCAACATTGTCCTTAATTTGAAGCATGTAATGAACATGGACAATAGTGCATAAGTTTTAAAATATTTATTTTTAACCATACCATCAATTTTGTCAACCCAATAAGAAGTTGTTTGCAGCCATCAACTAGATTAGAAACAAGATACAATTATCATTGAATAATTCCACAATAACATTATCTAATTTCCTATAATATTAAATATGAGTTATTCTTACTATTAAACTATTTAAAATTTTAAAAATAATGTGATTAACAACTTTGAAATATCATATTTGGGCTAAATGTTCCTTACTACATACTATTCCCTTGTCTCATTAACTGAATATCAACACTATCAAACCTTTAATATGATATTCATGCTAACATTATAATTTGTAATGACAAATAATGAGATAATGATGATATGAAAGTGACTCAATCATGAAAATTAAGAACACTCAACTCATACCCATACATTTCTATTAACATAATTTTAGAAGTATAATAAGATTGAATAACTTTTTACATTACAATTGAATGCTACAAGATCAATAAGTAAAACAAATAAATTCTAGATCATGGTATAAGTGGAGAATTTAATTAATACAACCAAGTAAGAATAGAATCAAATAAATCATGAAACTCCATAAGAAAGGATCATAAATAAAATGATCTATACACTGACTTGACCCATCTTTCAAGTCCCTCAATTGGTAGCCCTCATCACCCTAAAGGGTTAGCTAGGTGGTGAAGTTAGGCATTCAAGATTTGGACAAAGGTGTAAGCAAGATATTTTAAGCCATTATTGAGAAATTTAGATAAGTTACACAACATAATAAAATAAAGTAACCCTTAACATCATACACATATGTATCCAATAACACTACACCAAAAATTTGACAAGTTGCACTTACATAAATGGGCCTACTAATCTATCAAGCATCCAACATAAAATAAAACACCCAGATCTACAATTTTATTTTTAATTATTAGAAAATTTAATAATCTCAATGAAATTTTAACCCAAGCAAGTGTAAATTAAGAGGCAAATAAGGGAAATCAACACCTTTACACCAATACTTCTAAATGCAAACAAATATAGGAAAAATAAGCCAAGATAAAAATATACAAGCTTGGCCATGGTGTTGTATTTGCATAGAATGCAAATAAGGACAAGTAAGGTTAAATATTCTCCACCCAAGTCAAGTAAATAAAACCATAGTAAAAAACCAATAGCTTTAAAATGAATACAATAGAAAACAAACACCCATTTTACCATTAAATAAATACAATTAAAAAAACACCCAACTTGCCACTTTAAAACAATGCAACTAGCAATGAATAAAATATATTAACCATTTGGGGTTTTAATATATTATCCACAAAGGAACTTAAATAATAAAATATGATTTTTTAAACCATATACACCAAGGGTAAATTTAACCCAATGACCAGGTGTGAAACTCCAAAACATTTAACTGATTTTGAACTAGCATAGAATAATTTTTAGAGATTTTAACTAGTTTTGGCAGCCTTACAAGTTCATGGGGAAGTCTCATGAATTATTATTGAACCAATATTTTATAAATATTAAACTATTATATAGAAATAATCCAAGCATACACATCCATAAAAAGACAAAAATCCATCAAGAATTAAAAATGCATCACTTACTTGGCACAAATCTGCCTTATGAAGAAGAAAATAAAATTCTCCTTGATTACCCTTCACACAAATGAAAATCTTGCCCAACGAAGTTCATTTATTCTATGGCTTGATCTCCTTTTATACCTTCTACCTAGACACAAATTTTCCTAAGCTATTAATATTAGGATGAATTTTGAGCCTCCAGTACTCTTCATGGCCACCTTTTTCCCTCTAGGGTTTCTCCATAAGAAAATACAACAAAATGACATTGCTTCCAAGAAAAATAATTGATTACTCTTTTTGGGTGAAGAGTGAACCCCCAATTCCATTAGTTTCCTTAATGATTAATTTATTTTATTTTTTCTTACCTTTTTTTTAATATATATATATATATATATATATATATATATATATATATATATATAATTTTTAATTTTTTAACTATAATTCATGGCCAAAAGTTCACAACCCCTTTATTATCATCATGGCCTAACAAGTATTTAATTAATAAATAACTTTGTACATGAGTTATTTCTTATTGATAGAAAATTAAATCAAAACCATTATGGAGTCCCTAGCCATTATAATGCATGGCATTAACCTGATCGAGGACTCTTGGTGATAAAACCAAAATAAAAAGACTTAGATTAAAAAATTTTAATCACAATATGATCTATGGTGGGAAATGAGTTAATAAGACTGATGTGATATTTAAAGTATCTGAGGCCCTTAGTAACTTGAAGAAATAAAATTAATAACTAAGAAAAAAGGCAACTTTTCACTAAGCTAACACACACAAGACACTAATCAAAGTAATATAAACTAAAATACAAACACAACCACAATCAATACAAAATAAAAAGATGATAATATCAATCAGGATAAAATAAATAAAATGAGCCACAAAAAGAGAGACATCGAGCATGATGTAACTATTCAAATATTAGATGGCTCATTATTGTTATATCTCTTACCTAGTGTTAGTGTTACCCAACTACTCACTACCTCAATCATTATTTCTTCAACTACTAAAATCTATTGCTAGCCTAGATCATGTACTTGTGACTCCTATAGCCATGAAACATGGAATCAATAGTATCTAATTTGCATGAAAAACATATATATGTGTAAATATGAACTGAATAAACATCACAATGTAAGACTATAATAATGACATCATCAATATGCATGATCAAAGTATGTTATTGCATTGTAACATCAAATAAGTATCTATATGTAAGCATCCAATGATCAGTACTAAAAAATATGATAATACATCTAATAATGTCTAAAACAAAAGTAAAATAGTAAGATATGGCATCCTCCTCCCCTTATTGAGGAGTTATCTCGGTGACAAATCAAAACAACCATGGATAATGTTTTTTGAACAACTACATATCTTCCCATGTGGCACTTATTTAACTCAAGTCACATTGTACTAAGACTTTCTAAATCTCTCTATTCATTAGTTTTATGTTGTGATGACCTAGTATGTTTACTAGATCTAGATGTATGTTTTCCTCTTCCATAACCTTCATTATTTTTCAATACAATACATGAGATGGATCAGGTACATATTTTCTTAGCAATGAAATGCAAAATACATCATGGATTTTGGATAGAGAAGGTGTTAAATCCAGTTGGTAAGCAACATGACTAATCTTGTCTACAATGTCAAATGGTCTAACAAAATATGGAACCAACTTACATTTTTTCCAAAATTAATCAAAAAAATTTGCGGTCTCACTTATAGAAATACCCTATCACCAATGGAGAGATCATGAAGTGTTCTCTTTCAATCTACATAGCTCTTTTGCTGATCAGAATCAATTTTAAAATTTCAGCATATTACAACCATCTACTTATCATTCTTGTAGAATTTTAGGTTCAACAATGACCCTATTATCCAAACCATCACATCCAAGTAGTGTTTGACATTTTTTCCCATACAATTCTTTCAAAGGAGCCATTTTTAGAATTAACTGATATGAGTTGCTATAGGCAAAATCAAAAAAATGGAGGTAGTCATCCCACTTGGACTGTTGATCCATAACATACATACACAACATGTCCTCAACTAATTGATTCAGCCACTCAATCTGACCATCCATTTTTGGATGGTATGATGAGGTAAAATTTATTCAGGTGCTAAAGGTTGCTTTCAAGGTTCACTAAAAACTTGAAGTGAATAATTTATCTTGATCTGAAATAATTAATTATGGTATACCATGTAGTTGTACAACCTCTTTAATGAACTTCTCTACAAATATATAAGCATCATCCTTTAAGAAATGCCCAACTTGGTTACTTTATCAATCACCACCAAAATGGTGTCATTATTGCTAAGGGATTTGGGTAGACTTAAAATAAAATCTAGAGACACTACTACCCATTTATCTTTAGGTATATCATGTAGGTACAACAAACCTCCTAGGTGGTAATGTTCATCCTCTATATAGTGACACTCTAGACATTTTGACACAAAATTGGCAACATCTTTCCCTAACCCAGGACAAAAATAGTGCCTCTTTAGCTCATGTGTCATCTTAATAACACCCAAATGGGAAAAATGGGGTGCTATATGCACTTCATTCAGCATAACATTACATAAATTACTTGTTTTAGGTACAAAAATTCTACCTTTATGCCTTATAAGGACATTTGATTTAGTAGGAAAATCAATTAATGATTTTTATATAGGATCAATGTCTAATTTTTTACTCATTTTATTACAATATTCATCCTCCCACTACTATTTTAATATAGTGTTTATAAAATTTCCTTGCAGTATTGATAGGGAAATAAGGTAGACATGCCTGCTAAGTGCATCATCCACTCAATTTTCCTTTCCTTTCATATATGATATGTCCATGTCAAAAAATTTAATAAATTTTAACCGCATGTATTGGTAGGTATTTAAATCATTTTGCAAAAATAGATTTTCTAAACTATGGTGATTTTATTTAACCTTAAAAGGTTTGACTAGTAAGAAATGTTTCCATTATTTAAATGTGTATACTATGGAAACAAGTTCTAACTCATGCATAAGATATTTATTTTTTTCTTCCTTCAACTTATATGACTCATAGGCTAGTACCTTCCCACCTTGGGTTAATATTCTACCAAATCCTTCGTTAGAGGAATTATCCCACACTTCAAAGTTTCCATTAGGATCAGGTATGATCAAAATAGGTGCTATAGTCAACAACTCTTTAAGCTTATTGAAGGCTTCTTTACACTGATATGGCCACATAAATTTCATGCTTTTTCACTACAAGGATGTAATGGGGTTGGCTATATGGGAGAAATTTTTGACAAACCATCAATAATACTTGACCAATCCCATAAAACTATGAACTTCATGCACATTGAAATGAGTAGGCCACTCTTGACTAGCAAATTTTGGATGGGTCCACTATAATACCTTCCTTATAGAATGTGTGCCCTAAATAATGAGTTTCAATTTGATAGAAAGCATACTTAGAGAAATTTACATATATCTTGTGTTCTCTCAGTCTTTGTATAACCAACTTTAAGTGTTGATCATGCTCATTTACATTCTTGGAATAGATAAGAATATCATTAGGGAACACTAAAACAAATTTATCCAGGAAATCAATGAACACATTTTTCATTAGATTCATGA
Organism: Torreya grandis; assembly: GCA_037957365.1. Taxonomy (NCBI): domain Eukaryota; kingdom Viridiplantae; phylum Streptophyta; class Pinopsida; order Cupressales; family Taxaceae; genus Torreya; species Torreya grandis. The sequence continues at coordinate 831,742 of JARHVA010005266.1, read as the reverse complement.
ATGTAACCGGTGAATTTGTTAGGCCAAAAGGTAAAATATTGAACTCATAATGACCATATCTAGTTCAAAAGATATTTTTGTGAATGTCTTCCATTTTTATTCTTAATTAATGATAGACAGATCTCAGATCAATTTTTTAAAATACTTCTACAGCCTTCATTTTATTAAATAAATCATCTATCCATGGTAGTGGATACTAATTTTTATCATTACCTTATTGAGAATTTGGTAATCAATGCATATCCTTAAGGTACCATCTTTATTCCTTACAAATACTACTGGTGTACCCCATGGTGACACACGAGGTCAAAGACTTTTATTGTCAAAATGTTCTTACAATTGGACATTTAATTCTTGTAAATCTACCATATTCATCCTATAAAGATATTTTGACATAGGGGAAACCCATTGATTAAGGTTAATAAATAAGTCAAACTCATATTTATGGGGTAATCCAGGAAAAAATTTAGGAAAAACATCTATAAAATCTCTTAAAATCTTGGCATATTTTTTCTTTTTCAAGGGTTATTTTCTATAAATATACTACATAAATATTGAAACCTTTTCTTACAACCCTTTTTAATTGTAAATCTGAAGGTAAATTTCATTGTTTAGACCCTTATCAATTTCCATGAGTTTCCCATGCTCATCAGTGCATTGTATTCTTTTTCCAGAACAATCAAGGGTTGTATGGTGTCATTGTAACCAATCCATGCCCCAATATCATATCATAATACCCTAAACGGGGCCAAAAGTAGGTTCACCTTGGTTATTAAAAAATGAAGATCAATTTTATTTTATTTCAAGATCTCTTGGATAGGCACCCTTTTGCTAGTACCATACTCAACTTCCTAACCTTGTCTTAAATGAATAGGTTTCTGCTTACATACATTTTCTATAACAGGTGCAATAAATCAATCTATTGCACCAAAATTAATTAAAATAGTCATAACACATCTATATAAAATACATCTTATCTTAATTGGGGTAGCTTGAAAATCAACCTTATGATTTGCCACTATTGCATACACCTGATGCTTAACTATCTACCTAGATTTTAGTTCTTGGAAGCCCCTATATCATTGCACTCCCAACACATTATTATTCTTTATGGGGCTAAAGGAATAGTATTATCCCTCGTGGTTGGCCCACACTGGATATTTTAGTCTTGTTCCTTATTGAAAGACCCTAATTTTGCATTGTTTATACATTTAGAACTCTGGTTTTGATACTAAAATTGATGGTAAACTTTATTATTCCCTTAGAACATATGGTTCTGATCTAATTTTTTTAAGTTCTTAGGTGCATGAAATAGTTTTTTGCATTTAGTTTGCTACATGTTTAACTTAAATTCTTGTCTCACTTCTTAATGAGACTTTTATTTTTCTTTTACCCTATGGGTAGAATCTATAGAAGCTTCCAACATCTTAAGATTGGTCATATTGACATCATGCATCAATACTTATCGTAGCCCCAATTTAAATTTTGTCACTTTTATCTCCTCATCATGCATGTACTTAACATGATGCAGTAGGCTTAAGAAATTATTTTCATATTCTATAACAATTATATTTTCCTATTTAAATGGTTAACAAATATTTTTTTTCTTTATAATTTGCACTTACATATCTCTTCTAAAACTAGCTTTCGAAAGTGGATGAAGCAAGGGTCATAGGTTGGCACCCTTCTAAAGCACATAGAAGTTCCAATCATAGGGAAGCATGCCCATTCAACTAATAAACTACCACTCTAGCCTTCACATTCAAAGACATGTTATGAAAATTAAAATGTTTCTACAAATTTACAAGTGACACATTAACCTCATTTCTAGATTCCTCACCCATAAATATACGTGTTGGAATATTCTTCAGCTCCATTATGATAGGGTCTACCACTCTTAATGGTACTTATTGGAGTGATTTCTCCTTAATGGTCTCTATTTCAATATGGGGACATTTTTTAGGAGGATTTCTCCCAAGATTTCTTAGCATTAGTTCCTAATTATCCATCTTGCCTTGAATGGCACTCAACACTATTAGAATCCCATTTAATACTTTTGCATGCTTATTAGAGGGGTTTTCACCAATTAAATTCATGTTTTGTGCCTCTTGGTGATTTTTAACATTTTTTTATAATAATTTCATCTCTATTTTTATTTTGATTTTGTGCTCTAAGGCCTCTACCTCTACTTCTACATCTACCTCTTAGGACTAGTCTACCCTCACCTTGGCTATCAACAACTACATTACCACCAAATTTAGTCCTAACCATTGTCCTAGTAAGTCATAGAATTTATTTTAGACATGTCATTTCAATATTTGTAAATTATTCCAAGTTTTTAAGAGTTGTAATAGACTTGCTAGTTCAAGCAAAAGCTCTAATACCAGGTGAGATCACCCAAAAACATTTGACCATCATTTCATTTAGAGTGAAGTAGAGTTATTAATATAGCTCACTATATAGAGTTAGGATTTTTATAATTCACCTACAACCCATAACTAGAGTTATGCATGTATAACTCCTTTAATTAGGGTGATTACCCCTAGAAGATTCTATAAGGAATATTATTTCTCTACGAAATTCATGCAATTTAAGGTGTATAGTCATGTGGTCCATATATATAAGCCTTGATGTGAATAGGAGAAGACATCATCCCAATAGGACCATATATATTTCCTTACCCTATGTAATAAACTCACACCTATTTAAATTAGGGTATCAATTTGGGTACAATAATTCTTGCCTCACTCAAGATAATTGGAAGGACCATTAAGTACCTAGTCATTAAATCATTTAAACACTATTAAAGGTGAAAAAAATGATAGTAGATGTCTTTCATTTACTTAATACACTATTTACAATATTCAAGTAATAAAATCATACAAAATTACATTTAAAAGATAGGACTCATAATTTTAAATAATCATTTTACACAAACAAATCAAGGTCCTAATCATAATTAGATAAGCTAAGACAAAACATACCTACATTAATCTGTAAGAATGTATAGGATTTCAAGGATGTATTTTATCATTTAAAATTCATACCTATAAAATATATGTAATGATACTATCCTATTTGAAACTTTATACAAATATATCACACATTTAAGGATCATTGCACCATGTTCATTTTTGCACTTAACACTCAACACAAGTGGATATATGATTGCATTATCCAAGGAAAAGTTTCCCTTTACATTTGATCCACATAAAGGTTCATACAAAGATAGGTGATGGCACATGAGTAAGTCTCCATCATGCATTTCTCTTTGATTATTCAAGAACTATTTCTTAATTTCAATTTCATAACCATCCCATAGGTCATCAACTCGGTTCATAGCCCCTATATTGTTGCATGTATGTCACATGGTTTCGAAAGGAAAAATAATTACACTTAGCCAAATAATTTAGTTATCTCAATGAATCAATGAGTCTTTATCCATATTTAATTCATGCAATGTTTCTACTACATATCCAAATTAGCTTGATATGGATAGTTCATTATATACACATGCCATGACCAATTTAAGGAAGTCCAAACTCCAAGTTCTATATACGTGACACCAATTTATCATGAAATAATAACTTCATAAATCCTTCTTAGGATTAATATGCATGACTAAAATATCAATTTCTTTAACATAATTTAAATGAAATAATTAAATATATAGCCATTCATTTTTAAATTTCATGGATGCCAATCACTTGATTCAAGCATGCCTATATTCAAAATCACACACTCCTTTACACTTGTAGTGGAATGGAGTAAAACATAATTATATAATAAAAAATTTCCTCTTAAAAAATAAAAATTATTTATTATGCATAACCCATGTCCAAGAAACTCATACTATATCTTTATGCGATATTTACCTCATAGGGTCACTTGCAGACATCTAATGGCCACTTGGATAACACTAATAAGCCCTTGTTACATCCATACAAAAAGAAAAAAACTCTTACCACATCCATACAAATAATAAAATCAAAAAATTACATAATTCAAAAATTAAATTCTAGAACACTATAAATTCAAAATAATTCAAACACCCAGCTAGTAATCAACTCAAGTTCATTTTAGCTTGGCTATAACTTACTAAAATTATTCACAATAATTCCAAGAAAACACAACTTTTACCAAGTACCCTACAAGATCATCACTATCCTTAATCTGAAGCATGTTATGTACATGTGCAATAGTACATAAAGTTTTTCAAGATGTTTTTAAATCATGCCATTGATTTTCTCAAGATAATACTAAGATGTTGTTTGCAACCATCAACTAGATTAGAAACAAGATAAAATTATCATTGAATAATGCCACAATAACTTATCTAATTTCATATAATCTTACATATGAGCTAAGCTTACAATTAATCCATTTGAAATTGAAATAATGTGATAAAATTTACAATATCACAACTAGGCTGAATGTTCCTTATTGCATACTATTCCCTTATCTCATTAATTCAATATCAACACTATCAAACCTTTAACATGATATTCGTACTAACACTATAAATTATAATTCAAATCAATGAGATAATGATGAGTTGAAAGTGAGTCAATTATAATAATTAAGAATACTTAACTCATACCCATATGTTACCATTGACATAATTTTGGAAGTATACTAAGATTGAATAATTTTTTACATTAAAATTGAATGCTACAAGATCAAAAAGTAAAAAGAATAACTTCCAAATCATGATATAGGTGGAACATTTAATTAATGCAAGCAAGTAATAATAATACCAAACAAATCATGAAACTCCATAATCAAAGAGTAGATACCAAATGATCCACACACTAACCCGACATGTCCTATAATCCCCCTAATAAGTGGCCCTCACCACCCCAACCATCAACTAGGTGGTGGAATCAGGTATTTGGGCTTTGGACAAAGGTGTGAGAAATATAGTTTTAACCATCATTAAGTAATTTACATTAGTTTTACAACATAATCAAACATAGTAACCCTTAACATCATGTACCAATGGATCCAACAACACTACACCAAAAATTTCACAAGTTACACATACATAAATGGGCCTGCCAATCTATCAAGCATTCAACATAAAATAAAAAATGAAATTCTAAATTTCTTTGAATCATGAGAAAAGTAAACAAAATCAATAAATTTTCAACCCAATCAAGTTTAAATACAATAGGTACATAAGGGCAAGCAACACCTTTACACCAATACTTTTAAATACATCAAAATCTTAGCAAAATATACCAAGATAAAAATATAAAATATTAGCCATGGTGTCATATTTGCACAGAATGCAAATAAGGACCAGTAAGATTAAATCTTCTCTACCTAGGTCAAATAAAGAAAGCAATAACAAAAACCCAATTTCTATAAAATGATTACAATAAAAAAGAAAAACCCATTTTGCCATTAAATAAATACAACAAAAAAACACCCATCTCACCATTTTAAAGTAATACAACTAGAAATGAATAAAATAAAATGACCAACTAGGATTTTAATATCTTATCCACAAAGACAATTCAATAATAAATGTTGATTTTTTAAACTCTATACACCAGGCGCAAATTTAACCCAATGACCAGGTGTGAAACTCCAAAACATTTAATTGATTTTTAACTAGAATAAAATAATTTTGAGAGATTTTAACCAGTTTCTGGAGCCTTAAAGTTTCATGGGGATGTCTCACAAATTCCTCTTGAACCAGTAAGTATTTTTTAAATATTAAACCAATATATAGAATCAATCAAACCCTATACAACTATAGAAAGACAAAAATGCAACAAAATTAAAAATACATCACTTACTTGGCACAAATCTTCCCTATGAATAAGAAAATAAAATTCTCCTTGATTACCCTTCACACAAAAAAAATATTTTCCAACTGAGTCCATTTATTCCATGGCTTGATCTCCTTTTCTCCCTTCTACCTAGAAACAAATTTTCCCAAGCCATTACACCCTATTGGGGTGAATTTTTGGCATCCATTACTCTCCATGGTCACCATTTTCCATCTAGGGTTTCTCCATAATCTAACACAATAAAATTTTATTATTTTTGAGCAAAATAATTGATTCATCTTTCAGGGTGAAGAGTCAACCCCAATACCATTAGTTGCCTTAATGATTGTATTTTTTAATATTTTTTTCTCTTTTTATTTATTTATTTATATATATATATATATATATATATATATATATATATATATATATATAATTTTTATTTTATATTTTTTTAACTATAATGCATGGCCAAAAGTCAACAACCCCTTTATGGTCATCATGGCATAACAAGAATTTATCTAATCGATAACATTATGTAAGGGTTATTTCTTAACATGAAGAACTAAATCAAGACCATTATGTATTTTCCAACCATTATAATGCATGTCATTAACCTAATCAAGGCCTCTTGGAAATAAAACCAAGATAAAAAGAATTAGATTAAATAATTTTAGTCATAATATGATCTATGGTAGGCAATGAGTTAATAGGCCCCATATGATATTTAAAGTATTTGATCCCTTTATCATCTAGAATAAATGAAATTGATATATGTGACAAAAGGCATTGTATCACTAAGCCAATGCCCACAAGATGCTAATCAAAGCAATAAAAATTAAAATGTGAACACAACCACAATCAAGAAAAAATAAAAAGATGATAATATCAATCAGGCTCAAACAATTAAAATGAGACACAAAAAGAGAGACATTAAGCATGTTATAAATTATCAAAGACTAGATGGATCATTATCATTAAATCACTTATCTAGTGTTGGTGTTACCCAGTTGCTCATTGCCTCTACCGTTATTACCTTGACTACCAAAATCCATTGCCAATGTAGCTCATGTACCTATGAGTCCTACATCCTTAAAACATGTTATCAATAGTATCTAATCTATATAAAAAATATATATACATGTAAATCTAAATTGAATAAACATTACAATATAATACTATAATGATGACATCATCAATATGCATGATTAGAGTATGCTAATGCATTATAACATCAATTCAATATCTATGTGCAAACATTAGATGATTAATACTAAAAAATATGATAATACATATAATAATGTCTATAAAAAAGATTCAAATAGAATGTTATGACACAAACACATTCCATAAAAAAAAAAAAAAAAAACATCAAATGATCAAACTAAGTAGTCCAAGACAAGTAAGTGGTGTTTAGTTCACAACTCTAAAAATAATTATAATAAATAATTCATGATGGAAATAATCTACTTGAATTAATTTAATCAGCATGTACAAATATAACACCATTGGTGAAAGATAAACTTATCATGGATTTCTAGCCTAGCCCCATGGTGGGTAACGTAAACATATCTACTAGCTATATGAAAATATATGAAGTAAAAAGACTGTTTCATTATTAAATGTGTATCAATGCATAATGAGTACACTTCATTACTGAAAATCAAAGTTAAAAGAATATAATTTATCTATAAATTTTTTAAAGATAAATTTCCACTAACGCCTTACCCAAAACCATACTCCATTAGATGGTTTAGTGTGGGATCTAAAATATCTATCACTCAATAATAATATTTTTTGTATAAAATCAATCCTTTACAAGATAAATTCATTTTCACCATTGATAAATTAAAGGTATGTGATTTTTTACTTGGTGAACCATATGTTTACCATTGTCATATAGTCTATGAGGTGAATCTAATAAATGTTATCATAGATGTTGTTGATATTAGCTACCACGTACTAGAAGTACTCCTTAACCTATCACTCATTAGCACCATGTAGTTTATAAATCTAGTAAAATATATCAATAAGTTTTTGATTTTGATGGTAAGATCTAAATATAGGAAATTATTTTTGCTACTAATTCATATAATAGTTCTGCTAGCAGTGGTTGTAAAAACCTTAGAGTTGAACCAAAAGTTGGAAGAATACAAGGACATTTTTTACCTACCAAAGAAAGTGCCTATAGACTATGTGCTAAAGCACATTAATGATTTGATACTTGGATTAATTCTACCTCATTATTATTATCTCTAAGGATCATTTATATAGAATTAATGAATTAGTTTATAGATTCATGAATTTATGGAAGAAAGACATATCAATCCTTTATCATCATATTATGATAGTCAAATTATTATTTCACTAAATAAATATGGCATATGGAGGTTCTGAATTAATTATAAATCTCTCAACAAGATCACACTAAAGAACCAATATCCTCTAGCAAAGATTGAGAACTTGTTAGAAAAGTTCCACAATGAAAAATACTTCATCAAAATTGATCTTTATTTGGGGTATGATCATATTTATGTTGAACCTACAGCATATGGAAGACAACCTTGAATTCCAAAGAAGTTATTTTTAGTGGTTATTCATTCCATTTGGTTTTACAAACATACTTGGGATATTCATGTGAATGATAAATGACATTCATAAACCATTCACTACTTCATTTATTGTAGTATACCTTGATGTCCTCCTAATATTAATAAAAACATGGGATGGGAATTTTCACTATATAAATAAAGTGCATGACACTTCTTTAAGACATGAGATATATGAAAACATATAAAAATGTTCATTTTATATGTAAGAAGTATAGAATGTAAGATACATAGTAGATGCATAGGGATTGCATACAGGGCAAAGTGAAGAGATCTGGTCAAATAAAAGGATTTCACCAATAACAAATATCATTCTTGTCCAATGAAAACCTTTTCTTAGCCTACATGATTGAATCTTCACCAAATTGAAGAGAAACACTCCAAAGGGTTATGTTTCAATTGTGATAACAAATGGAGAAAAGGTCATAAGCTTTTTAAGAAGAAATTATTCTACATTGAAGGGGACAATGATGAAGAATATGATGAAACAAAATCCCTTGAAGAGGATGAAGTGCCAAAATTAGATTCAAAAGAGTCCCATCCCACTATTTCATGTCATGCAATTTATCGTATTAACACTCCCCAAAGTCTCAAAGTTTAGGGTTACCTAAATAAATAAAAAGTGATAATTGATTGACTTTAGGAGTACACATAATTTCATCAACAATAAATTTGAAACACAACTAAATTTTTTTATTTACCCTGGTCTAGAGTTTCAAGTCATGATTACAAATGGGGGTATGGTCAATTATTATAGCAAATGCCATAATATCAAAGTGTCCATGGGAGACTATATTATCATTTCGCCTATGTTTATTATTCCCATGGCTAGAATAGATATTGTTTTAGGAGTCCAATGGATCACAACATTAGGTATGATTGAGATGAGTTTCCATGAATTCTTCATGTGTTTTCATTCTAAAGGAATGACCTATAAATTAAGGTCAATTCAAGAAAAATATCCACATTTTTTTAGTTATCATCAAATTCAAAAGCTTCTTCATAAAGGGGCTGACAAATGTTTTTCTAGGGTATGATCCATAGAATTTTAACCATAAAATATCTTTACACATCATGATATTCAACATATTATTGATTACCACTAAACCATTTTTGAATCAATTCCAAAAGGATTTCCACCAAGTTGATATCATGATCATTCTATCCAGCTTATTATAGGTATTCAACCAACCAACATTGACCATTATAGATACCCATATGCCCATAATAATGAAATTAGAAAAATAGTACTCAAGATGTTGGAGGCTGCTACCATCAGACATATCCAAAGTGCATCTTCATCCCTATTAGTCATGGTTTGTGATTAAGCTAAGACTTGGAGAATGTGACAAAATTATAGAGAACTCAATAAATGTTCCATAAAAGATAAGTTCCCTATCCTGATAATTGATGATTTGTTGGATGAGTTACATGGTGTTGTTTACTTTACAAAACTAGATCTTTGTTTATAAAACCATAAAATTTAGATCCAAAATGAGGATATCCATAAGACATCCTTTTGAACTTATGAAGGACAATATGACTTTTTTGGTAATGCATTTTGGTGTCACTAATTCCCCATCAACATTTTAGATTTTGATAAACAATTTTCTTTGGCCATTTTCATGAAATTTTATGTTGGTATTTTAATATTACACTCTCACATATAGTAATACTTTGGAATAACACTTGAAACATGTGAAAAAGGTTTTGGTTGATCCATAAAATCATAAACTCTATGCAAAACCTTCCAAATATTATTTTGGATTAAAAGAGGTAGAATACTTGGGTCTCATTGTTTCACATGAAGGACTCAATGTAAACCCTCAAAAAATCAAAGCTAAGATTGAGTAGTTAGTGCCAAAATTTATCAAAAACCTCTATGTGTTTTGTGGGTTAATAAGTTACTATTGCTACTTTATGAAGAGTTATGGTAGAATCATATCCCCACTTACAACATTGATAGAAAAGGACTCTTTACATTCGACTGAAATAACCACCAAGGCCTTTGAGAAACTAAAAGTAGTCATCTATGATACTCTAGTTTTAGCTAACCTATATTTTTTAAAGACTTTCATTGTTAAATGTGAGGCATAAGGACATAGAATTGGGGTAATACTCATGAAAGAAGGTAAACCACTAGCATTTTAGAGCTACCAAATCGAGGGCAAAAACCTCTTAAAACCAATCTATGAGAAGGAAATGGTGTCTATACTTCATGTAACCAAATATCAATGACCTTATTTAATAGGTATAAAATTTAAGGTAAAAATTGATCATGATAGTCTAAAATATTTTTTAGAACAATGATTTTCTTATGAATAATAATAAAAGTGCATGATTAAAATGTTAGGGTACAAATTTTAAATGATCTACAAGAAATGTGAAACTAATGTGGTTTTTAATGCACTATTTATGAAGGATGAATTCATTGAGCCATTGTTGTGTGTCATGACTATTTCAAAGGTTGATTGGATGAAAGAGGCCAGATCTAAATTAAAAATGATGTGAATATTCACACTTCAATTCATATCCTCAAGCATGAATCTAATGCCTTAGATTTTTTTTTATGTAAATAGAATGCATTATGGTATAAAGAGTAGTTATACCTATGTAAGAATTCTTTCCTCAAAAAAAAGATATTTGTAGAGTTTCATTCATCTCCCATAGGAGGGTATTCATGGTTTTGTAAAACTTATCATCGATTCAAAATGGATTAATTTTGGAAAGGAATAAAATGGGATGTATAAAAGTTTGTGGTTGAGTGCTTGGTGTGCCAAAAAAATAAATGATAACCAATTAAACTTCTAGGTCTTCTCAACCTTTATCCATTTTGATTCATTGATGGGAGGAGGTGTATATGAATTTCATCACTAGTTTGCTTAAGTCAGAAGATAAAAATATCATCATGGTTATAGTATGTAAAATCACAAAATATTCCCATTGTTTTTCCTTATCATAACCCTTTATATCCATCACTATAGTTATTTATTTTTTGCATATAGTTTAAAAGCTACATGGCACCCCTAAGTTCATATTGAGTGATTATGATCTAATATTTGAGTAATTTCTGGACTGATTTATTTTCATGTTTGGGTACTCAATTTACCTATAGTTCATCCTATCATCATTAATATTATGGGTAAATTTAGGTGGTCAATAAATTTTTATAATCTTATCTTTATTGTTCTACATACCAAATAAACAAGAAAAATGGGTTCAATGGTTACCATTAGTTGAATGGTGGTATACCACTTCATTTCATGTCTATTCCAAAATCTTTCCATTTGTGGCACTATATGGTTACTAGCCTCCTTACCTTACCTCATCATTATAGATCTATACCAAAGTGCATGCTATAGAAGAGCACATTCACCACCAACATGAAGTTCTCACTAGTCTTAGAGAAAATTTAGCCATGACACAGAATCACATGAAAGAATAAGTTGATCAATATTGTAATGAGTGGACTTTTGAAGTAGGTGATTTCATAATTATTCATCTCCAACCATATAATTAGTTTTACCTAAACCAATATAAAAAGGATTAAAAAACTTTCTCCTAAGTATTATAGTCCTTGTCATATCCTATAGAATATTGGTAGTGTCGTCTATAAGTTGGAACTTCTACATTCTACTCGCATTAATCGAATATTTCATTATTCTTACTTGAATAAGGTAATTGGCCAAAAAATATTTATACATGATGAGTTAATTTTACTAGATGAGTAATTTCGTGTCATACTTGAACTTGAGAAGATTCTTGATACATATACTAAATAGCTTCAAATTAGATAGATCAAGGAGTATTTGGTCAAATGGAAGAATTTTCCTTATGAGGATGCCACATGGGTGATAAAGGTCAATCATTGAGAGGAGGGGGGGTGAATCAGTGAGCCTATATATTACATATTCAATTTCAATCCTTTCAAAACCCTTAGTAAATTACCACAAGCATTCAAGGATCATACACATCATTCATATCAATGAACAAGAGAGACAATGCAAGATCAAGCAAAAAACACATGACATATGTGGGAAACCCTCTTGGGGGATAAAACCCATTAGAACTTGAAATTGGAATTCTATCATATTAAAAAAAGAACCAAATTAGATAAAATACAATTGATCAAGGAACTACCATACCTTATTTTAGTGAGACTACAATCCCATAAGGAGCTACTACACCTATCTAGCTGAGCTGTAACAACAATTAGACCTTCAGCATGTTTCATCTTGAAAGGAGGCTATAAACCCCATATATGTTGAAATTACACAAAAAACTTATGAATATAACATCTCCTAGAATATTTATTGCCTACAAGTCTGATGGAGATACAAAGTAATTCAAATCTCTTCAACTTTTCACACTCAAAGAATCCATAACATACTTTTGGATCATGCTAAACCTCTTAACTCATCCTCAAATTATAAGATAAATATTATGGAATCAAAAACATAACCCAAAATTAATACATATACTCCTCAATATTTTATACTCATCAACTGATCTACTAGGCACTCTACCTCTCATTTGTTCCATAATTCTCACATCACACTCCTCTCACAAGTCTAGAAACCATCACATTTGATTTCACTATTTATAGAGAATTCATGATCATCACCATATTTTTTAGACAATAGGAATGTATTAACCCTTAATGCATCTATCACATTGATAAATAGATTAATACCATCCATATAGGTTGGCCATAGCACCCATGGGTCACCCTTAAGTAGCTACCCCATTTTATTAGGACCTTGTAGCCCTTATAGGTTTCATCGAGATCTATTCACCCATTTATCACTTCATCAAGAACACAAGACCACTTTAAAATGCATAGGTATACTCCACATTACCAATTGAAATTATCAAATTATCACAATCATCATTGTGCTCTTTTGTGTAATCTCAAACAACTCAAACAAAAGCCTTGTTTATAAGGACACCATGAACAAACAAAAAGTAAAATTATTAAGATTTTTTAATATTAAAGATAGATTAACCACACTTCCAAAATACATACATATTAACCTAATGTAGTATACAACACTCTCCTATAGATAAATTATCATAAAATGTCAAAATAACATCAACACAAGCTAAATTATCTTTCCTAGGTTCTTAACAGATGCATGTTGAACACAAAGTCAACTTTGAACCTTCATAACTTTGACTGTAGATAATTTTAGAGCTTAAAATTTATCTTTAAAAATTTACCTTGGATTCCTCTACAAATTTTATTTTCACACCATGAGAAAATTTTGTATAGATCAAAATATATGGCCCAAAAATTAGACACTAGTCATTCCTTTGTTAAATTCAAATATTTGAATTCAAATGGTCATAGTTAAACTTCTATCACCATGTTATCATCTTGTGTCATCTATTCTTGTTATATATTATTAAATTATGTCATTTTTATTTCATGGAAGTGTCCTAGTGAGTGTATTAAGTTATTTGATAGCCTAAGTGATAATGACAAAGTGTGTAATGTGCTTGTCCTAATGTGCTTGATGTTGGCTTGGTTGTTCTTCAGTTTTGGCATGGTTAGATATGTTCAGAGATGAGTATGTACTATTGAGAATTTATAATAGGTCCATAATATTTTTTCCAATATTTGATTAATTTTATGTATAATTGATATTCATCTAGATAGTTTGGGTCTAATAGCAAAAAATATGAGTGGGCAGTTTGTTGATGTCACCATTACCACATGTGGATGAGTCAGAGGGATTTGGTCATATTTTTTTTTATCACATTGGTCCCTAATTGATATTTTATAAGTATATAATAATTCACCTAAGTTTATTCAAAGATATATGGGTCTAAACATGTGCTCTCAGGCATTTTGACATTGTTTTCCCATACTAACCCAAATTTGCATGAGGCAAAAATGAGTCAAGTAAGTAGTTTGGTGATGGAATATCTCACACATGTATACATTTAAGAAGAAGATGATAATATGGGTTTTTTAATTTTTGTGATTATTTTATTTATATTAATTTTTATGCCAAGTGTGACAAACGATATGCAAGTGCAAAGTGGGCTTCCCAAGAAATTTACAATGTTTTCCAGACCATCACAAACTGCCATGCAAACATTGATGAAACAATAAGTTTGTGAATTATTTAAATTATGAAAAAGGTAAATATTGGTCAAAATATTTCATGGATATGTTTTATATAATGTCAATAATCTACCCTAAAAATTTAGGTTCTTGAAGTGTTATACAATTCAAGATATATATCTTCAAAGTTGCATTTATAGATAGTGATGGGTTGGAGACCGTCATGTTTATTCACATTGAATAAATTTTTCAAAGGTTACACGTGTAATTTAAAATTTTAAAAATATATATAGTACTAAATAATATTAATTTTGATCAGTGGTTCATATTGACAAAGATTAACAGTGCAAGATAAGTCAAGAGTCAACATTGCATGAGAGGCTACTAAGTGGCATAAGCGCATGGAATGATAGTAAAATTATAAAAAGGTACATGAGGGTGATAAGTGTAATGATACATGGAGTTATGAGATACATATAATGGTGATAATTTATATTTAAATCCCTGGTTGATCCATAGATATCGATGGTGCATATTTAGTCAATATTGCAAGCGTACACAAAATGAGGTCAAAGTGACTTAAGTTTAACGTTTGGATAGTTAAGTACTATGGGTTAAAGAATAATTTATTTCAAATGAGATAAATGGATAAAGTTTTTTTTGAAACTTTTAGGAATCAAAAAGATGAGGATAAGTTTATAATGTTTAAGCATGATCATTTGAATTTGAATATTTGAATTTTGCAAAGGAAAAGACCATTGTCTGGTTTTTGTGCCATATCTTTTGATAAAGGAGAAATTTTCTCATGGTGTGAAAATAAAAGTGGTAGAGGACTCCAATTTTCAGCTTAAAATATGTATTTAAGGATATATAAGTCTGTATAAATAAATATATTGATCTCCAAATATGATTATGTCTTTGTGCATGTTCTGTAAGTAACCCGAGAAGGGTAATTGAGCTCATTTTGATGTTATTTCGATATCTATTGATGAATTAGATATTGGAAAATATTTTATACTCAATAAGGATTAGTTTTGTGGATTTTTAAATATTTTAAAATCATATATAGTATGAATAAAGGCTTATAAGGTGACTATGTGTTTATTCATAATGACTGTGTATACAGAGAATTATTTGAGTAAATTATTCATAAACAAAAGGGTATATTTATTATTTTAGGAACTTAAAGAGGACCCATATATCATGTATAATGGGTCCTTGAATTTTTAAAGTGTTATGTTATTACATTGATTGAATAATTATAAAAAAGGTGAATGGGTCTTCATAGGACCTAAAAGTGACTTAAGCCTATTTGAAAGTGGATTGTGCTTAAGTGTCACCTATGTAATATGAATTAAGGGTGAAGGAAATTATTTTCACTATCCAAGACATGATATTTCATGAAATATATATAAATATTGAAATTAAATATGGTTTTTTCTGTATTTTGTGTAAGACTTGTAAGAGAGACTTGTGCAAGGTGGATGTGAGAGTTGTGGAGCGAAGGAGAGGTAGAGTGCCTAGTTGGATAAGTTGATAAGCATAACATATTGATGATTTTTTTATGACCCATAGATAATATTTATGATGTCAAAAAATTTATCTTATAGTTTGAAGATATATGAAGAGGTATGAGGGTGAATATGATGACAAATTGATTAAAGGAGAGAGATTGTGACATGCCTATGTGAGAGGCATGTATGAGATAGAGAGAGTTTGTGCAGGGGTTAGAAAATATATATCCATAATAAATTATTGAATAAATCATTTATAATTTGGTTTTATTCAAATGAGGGTCTAAATGACTTGATCTTCCATAGGAGTAGTTGTTCTTTGTGAAATAGGTCTTTCACTAAAGGCCTTTGGTTAGGAGGACATGATCAAAGTTTGTTTGTATAAAGGAGTTGACCAGTCCCTTATTTGTAATTTATTATAGGAAAATAGTCCATTTTTTTAATTCTTGAGAGTGGTTTTTAGTCCCCATGAGGTTTTCCCATAATAACTATGTGCTATATGTTTAACCTTGTGTATGCATTGAATGAATGAGCTCTATTTTTTATGTTGCTTGATCAAGTTAATATATGTTGATTGTTTAATACTTTCAAAGGAATAAAATTTAAATTTAAATATATAGGCTCAATAATTCACCCCACTCTCATTTTTTTGGCTCTAATAATACTTAGATTAAATATGCACCATCGATCTTCTTCAAACTTTAACTCATAGTGTGCCACTGCCCAAACGTTAAACTTCAAACACTTGGCATCATCTCGCTTCTTCCTAAAAAACTATAATAAACATTCCTCATTGATATATTGTACATATATTTATATTTATTTATGTTTAAACATTGGACACTTTAAAAGCATTTCACTCAATATGCTCCATTGATCTTGATTAGTACGAACACTCGCTCACCATCAAATCTTAGAAGCAGCTTAGTCTTTACCTCTACCTATCATTAAAAAAATATAAATCTAACATATTTGACTTGATACATGCCATTAGATCAATCTGTATGATCACTCATGAACTATTGGACCTTCATTTGGTCCTGATCTTTATCTCTTTCAAATTTGACTATGGGAACCATTACAATCTTCTTGGGAGGCCTACTTTGGACCTCAAAAACTTTTGTCGTGATTAGATGCATGATCTAAAATTTGGACCATATGATATACTCACATAGGATAATATTACCATATATAAATGTTCTCTTGGAACCTTCATATGTGTGATTTATAATGCCATTAATTTGTACACTCAGATTATTCTACCATAGAGCCAACTATGTCACAAATTTTCTGGAAGGACAACTTTGTACATGCATATATTTTGACACACTTCATCACATGATCTAAAATTTAGATCATATAAATTAGGAACAAAATTTAAAAAACAAATATGATCAACTTCTCCTGAAACTAGTACATGTGTGAAATATGAATACATCAAAATGCCTACTCATCTTTTCTTGGCACATTGCAATTTTGGCTAAGTATGGGAAAACACTATCAAACTACTTTGGAGCCCGACTTTTCACTTGAATATATTATGTTTCACTTTGTCACATGAACTAAATTTTAGTGCATAGAAACTAGGAACAAATTTTATCACAACCATATGATCAATTCCCCCTGACTCATCCACACGTGGCAATGGTGACATCAATAAACTGCCTAGATAGATTTTCTGCCACTAAACCCAAAATGTCTAGATTAAAACAATGATAAAATAGATGAAATAAAATCATTAAAAAAATAAATACAATCATATTTGACCTTTGATATTACCCATTTCACATCCTCAAATCACCATATTCATCCCTAAACATTTCTAACCATGCCAAAACTGAAGATCAACTAGGCATACTTCAAGCATACTAGGAAAAACACATTACACACTTTGTAATTGTCATTTAGAATATTAAGGAAATTCATCCACTCACTTGGATACTTATATGAAATCACTGACAACTCTCTAACAATGAGAGGATGCCACATTTTTGTAGCAGCATCTAGAGTTTTTCAACATTGAGGGATATGTTCTTTCAAAAGAGGCGGCTCACTATAATCATCATATTTAGGAATTATATATTATTTTAAGGATTTGTAAGTTTCCCATAGAGGTGGACTAAATATATTATTCTATATTCTATCTATATAATGATTTATTATCTAAATTGTGAAGAAATCTCATTACAAATTTCACATGTAGTACAATACTTGATATTCTTGAATACACTAAAAGGAAGGTGTGGTTAGAAGAAATACTTATCTAATACCACAAGAGTAATTTCAAATTCAAAATTTTCTAGAGTCTTGATAAAGTGAGTTACCCATATTATTTCTTATCTCTTTATCTCATGAACAACACACAATTTCCCATTGTGATATAGAAGTCCATCCTACAAGTATAACTATGGAATTGAATTACCAGTAAGAAAATTATGATAGACATCTTTAAAATACATTTAAGATGGTTAAAATTATATCCATGCATTGAATTCATGTCCACATGTGTCATGTAAAAAAATGATAGCTCAAACCATGGGCTAGCTTAAATAATATAGAATTAGATTAACACTTCCCTTATTATACTTGATGCTATGATAAAAGTGTTAAAGATAAAAATACCATTCTTGATGATTCTCTAGCTACAACTTATTATTTGTTTAGAATAAATGAATCAGATTGTGATCTATGGGGATCACGGTCTCCTTTTCCAAGATATAATTATTTTTGTGCTTACATGTTTAAGCAATAATGTGAATCTCATGATCATATGATCCAAGTGACATTTATACCCTTAATTTTATTCTTAGTGCAAATCCATTGATACCAAATATAATAATTTGGATCCAAATACAATGATGTTATAACCACCTTTTGTCCACATGAGATCTAATGTATATTAAAAAAATTCTCTATTTAGTTGATCCAAGTAAGGGGATGCTTCCCATCAAACATCTACATTTTGACTTTCAAAGTCATGTTTCCTACATGCAGTGGATTTAAATTTGTTTGGAAGTGGCTTGAAGATCTACCAAGGTTGTGTTGTGAAATATTTGGACCCAAAGATCCACATTGATTGGAATGAGTATGAATGATTTGTGATTGGTTTTGAGGATTTTTTAAAAAACTCATATTTTTTCCAAGTTTGTTTATGAGATCATCCAAGCATTGATTGATGTGATCTACTTTTCCATCAAGTCTTTCAATAAATCTATTTCAACTCTATAAATAAATCATTTATAATTTCAACACGTATATATCCACTTTAAAATCCTAGAAACAATCCTTTTTCATAGTGATACAATATTTTTGATGTATTTTTAGAAATCACTTTGGTCTATGTTAGATACTAATTTTAATAAATCCACTACCTTTCATCCAATGTTTGATGGAAATATAGGAGTGGTAAATATTATTATAATGAAACTTATGAGAGTTTAAAATTATAATAAGCAACACACTTGGGATGAAAGTACATCCTTCATTCAGAACAACTAAAACAAAGCTCTACATAACTCTACTACACATAACCCTTTTCAGGTTTATTTGGGTTTCCATCCTTTGAAACTCATTGACGTATCTTATCCTATTATTAAATTAAAAAATTATCCTTTAAATAAATATAAAGTTGAAAAATTGGTTAAATTCATTGATCACATTAAACATATTTAATAGTAGGTGATTAATATTCTGCTATAGGCTAGTGAAAAGTACAAGTAGTCCATGAAAAACATCAAAAATGAAACACCTTATAGGTTGGTGATTGAGTTTGGATATACATATATAAATAAATATCTATATTACATTAATTAAATCATCATAAAATTTAGTAAAATATCTACACTATCACTAATAAATTAGAAGATAATTATTTCAGGATTAAACTTCCATCTTACGTTGGGTTATATTTAATATCCAATGCAGATCTTTTATGCCATTATTTTTACATCCCTATTGCACACTGTAGATACTACAAAGACTCTTTAGTATTTATATATCAATTCATATTATAGCATCCTATTATAATCATATCAATTCATTGATGCTTGGGTAAAAAGTAAACATCAAAAATATATCCCATTCTTCTAGATCATCAAAGTAGGTCAAGTAGCTTCCCAAGGAAAATTATTTACAAAAGTGTAGATTTATAATTTATTCCCACATCTTATTACACAACTACTTGTAATGGATTCCATCGATATTAAAGTAGGGGGATTTGATCCAAGAGGATCTATTTCACTAAATCTTACTAAGGATTAATGTTGTTACACATCAAGTCTTGTGATAATGTAATTAATAAAAGTGGTAAGTTCCACACGTATGTGCCAATTTGTTAAATCTAATTCCACTTAAATGTTACCACATAGATACCATAGTGATAGTACTATAGTGCTCAACTCATAAATAATATCACTTAATGACATCATCATGTTATTTTCCTATGAATTGGTGGTTACAAGTTATTGTAATGGTTTAACCCATGTTTCATCTTACTTCATTGTATAATAATAAACTCCCATTATTTTTAGGGATTTATAGATATAGAATCATGAAGCTAATAAGTATATATACACCATACATTTTATCTCTTATATATAATATGTAACTTAATAAATTATAAATTTTCATTATATTTATACTCTGGTTTTCGTCTCTTTCCTACTTTCCTCATTCTTTTCATGCATTTCACTTTCACATTTTTTTGTCACCATAAATTCTCTTCCATTCAAATTATCTTTAATACTTTCCTTATTATTTTATCAAAATTCACTTTCATATTATTTGTCATTAATAAATTATCTTCCATTTATATCCCTCTTAAATCCATTTAATTAGTTTGTCCACCAACTCTCCTCTTGGGCCCGAGATCATACAAACATAAAAATATATTATAGTAACACAATATTCATCATCTTCATAATTTTTTTTTCTTATATTGGATAATTTTAATGACAAAACCAATCAATAATATAAGCCAACCATATTCCTAAATGTTGTCTTCCATTCATATCCTTCTCGAATCTAAATTTGGTAGTAATCACTCTATAGATCAATATTAGTAAAGTAAGTAGTTCCTACAAGTACATTCATCATGTATTCAGGGTGGGTATAAATAATTTGTATTTTATGGTGTTAAATTTTATTTCCTTATTATCTACACATATCCTACATGTTTCATCCATATTTGGAGTTCGTAATGTAAGAGTTACATAATGAATCATCCATATTTTATGGGATCATCCTATAAGTTATTCGATTGGGTAGAGATGATGTTGGAATTATATGATTTGAAATATCTCTATTTGGTGGTAAACCATATGGAAAATCATCAACTATTCATCATCTTCATCAATTTTTTCATGTATTGGACAATTTGAATGACATAACAAATCAATAATATAAGCCATCCAGAGTCCTAAATGTTGTGTTCTATTCATAGCCTTCTCAAATCTAAAGTTGGTAGTAATCACTCTATAGATTAATATTAGTAAAGTAAGTAGTTCCGACAATTACATCTATCATGTATTCAGGGTGGGTATAAATAATTTGTATTTCATGATGTTAATTTTAATTGCCCTATTATCTACATGCATTATGCATGTTCCATCCATATTTGGGGTCGATAATGCAAGAGTTTCAACATGAATCATGTTATTCCTTACTACGCCCCTTCTCACTAATTTAGTCACCTACCTATTTAAATTACCATGTTTTATTGGGATCATCCTATAATTTATTTGATTGGGTAGAGATGATGTGGTAATTATATAAATATGATGTAGATTATCTCTATTTGGTAGTAAACCATATGGAAAATCATGAAGTATAACATCAACATATTCCTCCAACATGTTTTTTGACTCTACTGGTATTTACACAAACTCTTTTTCTTCTTTCATTGCCATTAAATCATAGGAAAATCAAGTCATCCTCATTTACTCGATTAATTATTTTTTGGACAACATGATTTTTATCAACCATTCTTATTAAGAGGTAATAAAACCTAATTTGAACCATCTTTCCATAAATAATGTATTTTTATCTCCATCAAGAATTTATTTCTTATCAATTTCCATTATCTTCCCAAGAATACATGGCATGCATCTATTTAGATAACATTAGACCATATTTATTTGCTATAAATGTTTTGTATAGAAACATGATTAAACACCTCTTATCAACAACAACAACATTATTATTATTAAACCATGAATTAAATTAAGGACAAGGATGATTTTCACATTTTAAACCTATTTCATCTAAAATTTATTTAGAATTCATAGTTTTATAACTTCCACCATCAATAATAAATTTAAATAACATTCCTACTAAATTAAACCTAGATTAGAAAATATATTTATGCAGACATGATTCACCATTATATTTATATTGGCATGCTCTTTACTTAGAGGAATGATAATTCTTCTCATCATGATATTTTTTCCTACATATAATACATTTTTTTTATTTTACTTTTGTTTTAGACTCAACAAAATTAAATCTTGGTCAATCTGGTTTCTTCCTCACTTATGCATGCTAATGTGGAAACCTAAATTTTTTTTTCCCTTATTTAGCATAATTATAGAAAACATAAGGTCTTTATGGACTGTTCCATCCTCTACTACCACCATAGCCTCTTCCTATCTAAAATTCACTTCATCTTTTTTAGTTTTGAAACCCTTGTCTAGTGTCTTCTTATTTCTCCACCTCATAAGATGATTATGTTATTTTAGAATTAAACCCACCTCATCTCCTTATTATATATTATTTTCCTCTCTTTATCCTAGGTGATATTTGAAAATATTGTCTATTTATATTCTCTTCTATATTCATAGCTAGCTGATAAGTGTCTTGATGAATCTATGATCAATGTGATCTTGAATAACATAAAATTATTGAATAAATTATATTAATTCATATATAAAATATTCATAGATATCTAATTACAACTAGATAAATATAGTAACTTGGTATATTTGGAAAACAATAGGATAAATATGTACTTAGCTCATTTTTAATGAATGTAGGTCTATATGAGAGATAAAGTAATATAAAATGCATTAGAATAAGGATGTGATTTATCAGATTTAGAAGAGAAATATTTGTGCATGCCTAGTCAATTTTATGCTCCTTCGACAATATCATAACTATAGTATTATCTGATATAATGCATAACTATCCACTAATTTTTTACAATTTTACAAAAAAAAAATCCACTATGTTTGTGTCTTATGAGTATGATTATATATTTGGATGTATTTAAACCCACATGAAAAATTGTGTTTCCCTTATAATTTACTTAAACCTTAAATTTTCACTAAATAAAAATTGTAAACTGAGATTAGAAGTGAAATGTAAAGGTTAAACAAAACATAGAAATCCCTTATGATTAAGTGATGCCTACATATACAATAATCCAATGAGGGAACCAAACCATGTATAGTTCTCCCACATATTTAAGTATATGAAATCCTATGTAATGTTAATATGTTATAAAATAATGATTATGTATTTCATAACTTGAAAATATCTAACTTGACTTTGTAAATAGTATCCAAAATTAGCTCATGAATTTATCCTTTGAGGGGCCTTAGATTTAGAATAATTAGGTATGTTACACTGAATGTGTAGATTGATTTCCAAATGAATTCTAAATAGGTTAGAGATGGAAATATTTTTAGGATAAATTTTTTTATATATTAAACTATTTGGATAAATTAAAGGTTGAAAAATGTCTTTACATATGGTTTCTAAGTATGATCTTGGTAAAATTTAATATTTTCAATTCCTTGTATGTGTCTGTCATCCACTATTTCTAATTCATGCAATCACATCTCTCAATATTCACTATATTTCATTATGTATTTTAAAGAAACACATAAATAATTTATATATAATTCCAAAGATAATATTGATTATTTTTTATAGACAATAAGGTAAGGTGCATTCTTAGTTTGTAAACTCTTGTGTGTTAGGCCCAAAGTGCTTATATAAACTAATTGCCTCAATATACACTATTATTGTTGACTATTTTTTTGAATATATTTGTAAGTGTTTTATTTATTGCATCTAATTATACATGAAATTATGGATAATATGGTGTAGAAACCATATGATGGATCATATTTTTTTTCAAAAAATAGTTTAACTATTTTATTCTTGAATGAAACTCATTATCTTTGAAATTATTTGATGGGAATCTAAATAGTGATATGATATTCATCATTAATATTTTACATATATATTCCCTTTTATTTGATGATAATGGTACAAATTATAAAAATGTTTTGAAGTATTGTATAGTTCTAAGTATAATTATTGGGCCCTCTACATATTATGGATTTGTATTTTTGATCAAATCAAATCCCTAAAGAGAGAATGACCAAGGAGAAACAATAGGTCATAATTATTGTGAAGGAACATGACTGTGCTTTTTTAAATTGTAGACATAACTAAGCACGCTCTTAGAATTATCATTCCATTATAGGATAATAATAAACTTGTCTTAAAATTTTATGAAACATTTATCTTCAACTAAAATTTCCACCACATTCACTATCATGTACTTCAATAAATTTTAGCTTCAACACTACTAAGGAACCAAAGTAACAATACTAGAAATATATTATGAATAAATATCATCAAATTATTAGCTAACACATTTATTTCATTTGTATTATGTTTTTATCAAATGTGTGTGTAAGATTTTATAAGATAAAATATCTATATAAAAAGACGTATGTGTGTGTGTGTGTGTGTGTGTGTGTGTGTGTGCATGCGCGCGCACTATTATGAGATCATTGAATTGCAAGTAACTACCAGGACCTTGAGAACCTCTACTTCTACCGAAGAGATAAATGGTTGTTTTAACTATAAAATAATATTAATGTCAATTGGAATCAAATAATTTTCAGTAACCATGTCATCATCATTCTGATTATATTTTTGAGGAGATTTGCATTGAAAAAGAATCAAAGTGTACGTGTAGTCTTTATACTAGTTTTTTTTATGGTATTAAGGTTTCTTCCTTTGTTTAATTGATTTATGAAATTTTATGAACTACCAACTAAACCCATATTTTTTTTTATCTATAATGTCTTAGTATAAATAACCCAAGTATTAATGCCTCATATTATTATATGGTATTTGTACATTAAAAGTCCAAACAATATGAAAATTGCATAGACTAACCATGAGGTGTACTGAAGACTATACCAATACTGATTAGTCCAAAATATGACTCATTATTACTATCAATTTTATTCATTTTCCTTCCATTTCCTCTATTTTACAATGAAAAATACAAGGATCTTAGGCTTATATATAGTCGTAATGTAGTGAATGGAATATTTATCTTATGTAATGTAACTAAAATCTAAGTTACTAATTTTTTCATTTAATTCTAACTCTTTGAATGTTTAGTCTCTCAATTTTTTGTACATATAGCTAATATAGTAGTCTATAAACAATAAGGACATTTTTTATGATCTTTTATGGTGGCTTATTTGATGGACCTTGACATTTGTCAAGATATGAAATCATTTTACACACTTTTGGCTCATTCAAGTCTTTTCCATACTTAGATACGGAATTGTCTAGTAGATAAAAACTCACATAGTCCAGTGCAATGAACTCTCCCAGTAGCTATGGACTCACCTAGTGCATAGCTATGAACTCATTCAAGAACAAATTTCATTCTTCACCAAACCATTATATCATCCCTATCAATCTAGATTATTTACTATGAACTTCCTTAGCATTTAGGATCCTTGATGAATGTTTCTATGGAATTTTCTTGGTTTTCACAAAAATAGTTTCAAATTCTACCAAAGTTGCTACGAACTCTACCAAAACTACTATAGTCTCTTCTAGTCTAGCTTTTGAGTTTAAAGAATTGATGATCTGTACTATTCATCTTTGTCAACATACTTGAAGATTGTTTTGGTAACCTAGTATTTATAATATTACTATAAATAGTAAATCTATAAATACACATTATATATATATATATATATATATATATATATATATATATATATATAAATATATCAAATAGTATTTTATAAGACAAATTGATCTAATAGATCTAGGAAGTCATTCTTAGTAGATATTTAATAGATTTTGTAATAGATGGATCTTCCTATTTCAAGTCATCAATCACCTATTTTGAAGACGTAATAAAATTAGGAGATTTGTCCTGATAACAAAATTTTGGCTCTTGAGATCTAGGGATCTATAGCTATAGCATTATATAGGTGGATCTCTATGCCTTAATAATATATATAAGAGAGAATTAATGTATTTTTTAGTTGATATTATAGCATAATAATCAAAGTTGTAGTTATATTAATTTAATATATTTTGATCAATTAATAAAGATATCTATAGTTTCTAAGTACGGAGTTTTCTTTTCATTCATATTCCCAAGGTGATTAAGAGACAAATCTCCTCAAGAATCAAGAGTGTATTTATGTATGGTATTTTATGTGTATTTATAGTTTTAGTAACTATAAATATATTTCATTTTCATAACCTGCAAGAAATTATATTTATGTTCTAAGTTTAAATTTAGCATTACAAATTAGTATGTTTACTGTCATCAGAGTGTTTACTTTCAACAAGTGTGTTTATTATAATGAATTATATTTCAGATTGTTTTAATTCTACAAGTGTGTTTCTTTATTACATAAGAAAATCATTTTTAGAATATATTAGATTAGCCATTTAAAAATAAAAACACCTCAAACCATCAATATAAGACCTACAACCATATGCCTTGTTATAAACAGCTTTGGATGTTACTCCTGATTTGAATGACATCAAGAGAAAAGATGATTAAATGAAGGGATAAATGACACACATCATTTTTGGTGCCATTTATAGGGACCATTAGGTGTTATTAAGATAATCATTATTGTTTTATAATAAAAAACTAAAACATTAAAAAAACAATAAAAAATAATAGAAACAAAGTTATGAACTGACCTAGAGATGCTAAAGGAAGTTTCATCCCCAAAGATCCTGAGTTAGGACTAGAGGAGGAAAGAATAATTTTTTTGACTAAGAGATCTAAAAGTATAAGAAAGACACTTAAATCATGCCTAGATTCATCACCAAAAATAGGATCATCTTCATTTTGAAGATCTTCTCTAATAGGAAGAATTAATCTTGAGGATCCTTTGCCTAGAAGAGCATGTCTTGGACCTAAATCTTTGCAAGATAAAGAGGAAGAAATAAATTAGATTTATAATACAAGTTAGGAATAAACAAAAATAATGGATGATAATAAAGTAAATATATAAAATCCTAAATAAAAGAGATTACAATTTCAATAAGATAAAACCTTTTCCTATCCTATAATCATAGATTTGATAGATAAAACCTTTATGAAAAAAAAATTCACCTTTAGTTATGCCAAATTTTAGGGGTAAGTTCTTATAAGATTCAAATCAATTCTTATTATATTTTAAAGTGTTATGCCATAGCTATGATTATATAACTGATAGAAATTCAAACTATTCCCTTGTACACTTAAGGAGGCATCCATGAGGTGGTTTGTGGTCCTTCCAGGTGACTCTATTAATACATGGAAAGACATGGAAAATATATTTATTGATAAGTATCAAGATTAATATAGGGTAAAAAATAGGAAAGAGGATTTATTCAAGATCAAATATAATGAATATGAAAGTTTAGAAGATTATCTGGATAGATTCACATTTATTCACAAATGTAGTGTTTATCTACTTAGAGAAGTGGTGAAAATGGTCTTTCTTAAGGGACTAGAGGATGAATCCATGGATGATTTAAACCTGATGGGCAAAGGATACATTATAAAACTAACATTCCACTAGATTTTATATTTATGTACTAATTATGTTAGGATAAAACCAAGCATCAAAAAAGAAAAATTATGTAAATCCAATGAAGTTAGTCAATTGATGGAGGAATTTGCCAATTTTAAAACTAATTTTTTTGTTTAGTTAAGTAATAAATTAGATGGCCTTCAAGCCAAATTTAACTACACCATAAAACTTTTAGACATCTATTGTCTAAAATGTAATTTAAAACACCTCTTAGATATTATCCTTTGGATAAAATAGAAATATGTGGGATATGTGATAGTAAATATGATGACAAAAAACATTACAACCATATTTATTTTTTGAAAAATTAATTGAAACAAAACACACAACTTATAAAATATTTGAATTACATCCAAATATAAAATCTAGTTTTATAAAATTAGACTTAAGGTCAGTTTGGCCCAAAAAATACAATTAATCCATAGATGACACCCTATGTTACTCAATCACCTTGGCCTATGTTGGGATACATACACCCATAATAAGCTAATCAAGAATGGATGATGCCTCAACAACCATGTATAACTGAACCATAGTCACAATTATAGTTAAATACATAGTGGAACGTCAATCCATTATTTAACCCCCAAATAAGGTTCCCTCCATAACAAGATTTGATTGCACCTCCTTCAACTCAACCTAAATAACATGAAAATCAACCCTAATTACTTGTTCAACCAATAGCTAACCCCAAGAATAAACCATCATTCCATATCTATATGAATGAACAAGGATAAACCATGAATGTAGGAGTTATTAAATTTGAAAACATTTAACTTAGATCAGGAAGAAAAATTCAAGAGCCTCATATCACCATCTCGAAACTTCCTAATGAAAAACAAAAAATAAATCCACTTCAACCCACAGTCAGAAAAGAGGAACCATAAAAATTTCCAAAAAAGATAGAGGAACATATTATTAATCCTCCAATTGTTATTTTTCCTAACAGATTGAAGTTAGTTGAAGCCAATCAAGAATTTGATATAATTTAGGAATTGAGAAAATTTAACATCAAATCACCCTTGTTATAAGATATAAAGGATATTGCATAATTAAATAGAGTCATTAAAATCCTATTTGTCAAGTTACCTAGAATAAATAAACATTACCCAAGGACCACACATGTGGATGGTAAACTAGCTTATTTTTTACCAAGAAAACTATTGCTACCTAAATATGTAGACCTAGGTATTCCAAAAATAATAATAACCATATGGAATAAATAAATAGATATTGTTCTAGTATATTTAGGTGTACAAATCAATGTAATGATAACTAATATTCTTTTGATATTGTCTCTTATGGGGATGTAACTTACCTCCACCATTCTCCAAATGGCCAATTAGTTAGCTGTTAAAATAGAAGATGTGACTATAAAAATTAAGTCATGGGAGTATATAGTAGATTTTATGGTGATGCAACCTAAAATAAGAATTTAGGGTACCCCTAATTTTAGGAATACCATAGTTGGCTATTGTATTAGTATTAATTTATTAAAAATCACAAGAGATGACTATTTCAAATGGTTTAAAAGAAAAACAAATATCCCTATACCCCCCTATAAAACCCTCATTGGATTACACTTAAAAACATTTGGTGGTTGAACCCAAAAAAAATCATCCTTAGCCATGATAATAATATAAGGATACATGGAAGAATAAAATGATAAGTTATAACAAGATCTACATGAAGCCATTGAACTCATAAGCCTATCAATGGAATCTTCCAATTTATTAGCTACGAACTCTACTAATCTATTAGCTATAGAATCTACCAGTCCATTAGCTTTAGACTCTATCATATTCCTAGCTATAAACTCCACCAATCCATTAGCTATGAACTTAATTATACTCATTACTACAAACTCATTCTTTGGACATTCAACATATGACCATATACCATTAGAATAAAGTATGTAGAATTGGGTAGAAGATAAACCAACTATTTTTCTAACTACATTTCATTCTCCATTAACCAAAATCATTCATTCAAGAGATTGGTTTGCAATAAATGTAACTACATTTCATATTTTATTACCTAATCCATTTCCTCTTGACTCCTTAATGAGTGAATTCAAATAATTAAAGTCTATCCATCCTGACACTAAATAGGTTACGATATTACTAAGAAAAACATTGAATATAAATAGTTGGTTATACAATGATCAATAAATGAAAGTTTTTGATTTCCTAAACAAACACACCAAATAATTTTCTTGGGATTACATACATATGAGAGGAATTCACCCAAGTGTTTGAACCCATCATGGTTATACAAGTGAGGATAAACTAGTTAGACAACCACAAAGAAGGATAAATCTAACATTAAGGGATATAGTAAAGACTAAAATTATGAAACTATTAGATGTGGGATTAAATTATCCTATATTATATAGACAATGATTTTCTCCACCGGTAATTGTACCAAATAAAAATTTAAAATGGAGAGTATGTGTAAATTACCAAGAACTAATAAAATCCATTATGAGGGATAATTTTCATCTTTCTTTAATTGATCAACTAATTGGTAATATTATTTGAAAATGTACTTTTATTTCTTATATGAAATTAATAGATAAAATTAGATAATAGTGGCAGCTGAAGATCAAGACAAAACCAAATTCACTTACCCATTGGGTACATTTGCTTATAGAGTCTTACTATTTGGTGTTTATAACATCCCAACTACTTTTTAATGAGTAGTTTTATCCATATTCTCTAGTTTGAATACTGATTATGTACAAGTCTACATGGATTAATTCAATACACATAGAGATACATTTGTTAAATCCTTACACAATCTTAACAAGTTCTTTACTAGATGTAATAAAAACCAATTATCACTAAGTCAAGATAAATGCTTGATGATGATGGATCAAGGCATAATACTAAAACACCACATCTATACCAAAGGAATCCAAGTGGATTCTAAGAAACTTAAGATAATTTTCAACTTGCCTATTGTTGATGACTCTAAGTGTACCATAGGTGCTCTTAGTGTTTAGAGAACACTTCTCATTTTAGAATACTAAGAATTCAAAGCATGAGTTATAGGCATTTGGAAATTGTGATGCTTATGGTGCAATAGTAGAAAAGCAAGGT
The DNA here is from genome assembly GCA_037957365.1 of Torreya grandis. NCBI lineage: Eukaryota > Viridiplantae > Streptophyta > Pinopsida > Cupressales > Taxaceae > Torreya > Torreya grandis. Next base: position 800,804 of record JARHVA010005266.1, on the reverse strand, counting down.
AGACTGTTCCAAAATATTTATATGATTTGGTGGTTGGGATCCACCTTGATCCAAGTATTTTGTGAATTATAGTGAATCTTGGTTAATGTTCTAAACTACGCTAATCGAAGTGAATATTTGACAATGGGTTCCAAGCTAAAGTGAGTTATTTTAAAAGGGGGGTAAAAAGTAAGGGTAAGGTCGAATGAAATAAATTTTATCTCTAATCTTTATCTCAAACATTATGATAAATTTTTAGTTGACTGAACATGCATTTAAACTAGTATGTAATGCAAATAGCTAATGCTTAATTTTCACTACAACCAGATGAAATTCTGAGGATAAGTTGAAAATAAAAGTAAGAACTAAGTATGATTTAATGTTTTGCTACTACATCTAGATATCTAATGCGCATATTTGATGCATAAAAAACTAAAGTGAAGCAACTTATGATCTTTTTAACTAATCTAGTGTAGCCTAGATTAATAACCCTGTAATAAGAATGCAATTCATAATTTTAAATAAACCATTCAAATTTGAGATCTAGATAGGAAATTGAGATAAAAACTAGTAACCCTTAACATAACCATATAGACAAACTTTGTATAATTCCTTTGGTGTATTAATTATTCCAAGTATCCATTTTTTTATAAAAAATCTCTCTCTTACAAAATGGAAATATTACCTATTTATAGAGAGCATAAGAAGGTGTACCAGTCAGTTTCAAGATACATATGTGTAAAATAAGGATAGTTATCCCTATAATAAAACTATATCATACATATTACTCTTCTATGTTGGACTGACCTAAAACTCTATATGCTAACAAACTAGCACATACTTGTACAATAAAATATTCCATTTTATAAAATGTATGCAAAATCATAATACATATAATCCTCTATTGAGCTGGTGGTGGGCCCCCTAGCTATCTTTTTTGTATGATGTTATTAGCCTTAGTATGTTTTTCATTGATTAGCTCTAGATCTAATATAGGATTCATCAAACATCCATCTTCTTGGTTTGTCAGTTTGTTGACCTCTTTATCATTTCTCAACATGGCCTTCTTGATGCTCCAAGCCTCTGCTATTTGCTCCCCTAGATTGATGATAATATCCATGATTCTATGGTTCTTATTACTAGATTAGACTTGGATTTTCCCCCTTATTTCTTAGATGGTGGTAGTGGATATTTAATTTAAATCCTCATCATCAATCAACCCCATATAAACATGTTGTGAAGGCTTTGTCAGCATAGTTCTTAAGAGTTTCTCAATCATACTTATCAAAGTTCATCTTCTATTACAAGTTCACTAAAATTGTTGTGCCATGTGCTCAAATATTTCACCTTGTCAATAAAAATGTCTAAGATTTCACTCAATTATCCTAGACTAATAGTCTTATACTATTCTCTCAATGATTGTCCTTCTACTAGAGTTAGGCCTATGAAATGTTCCACCCTTTGAAAGGTGAAATCTTTTATACCCACCACAAATTTCCATGTGGAAATATTCTCTAGCCCTATGGTATCTAGATAGAATTAGACTATAGTGTTAGGCTTAGTCAACTGGGTGGCTTCTATAATTTTAACTTTGGTGCCATTGGACTCTCGCAGAGCATCCATTCTCTTGCCACCAACCCATTTTTACTCTACTATTCTCCTTTATTCTTGCTCTTTCATCATCTCAAAAATCTAAGGTTGGAGGTCCTCTTGCACATCAATGTTGATAATTTGTGTTAATTCCCATAAATGGGACATGGTAAGAATTTTATTGCAACTTCTTATAAATGAACCAATCAAGAATGACTATCCCATGAATGGGGAACTTATCACTAAACAAGTTTATCTCTTGGGTTGGGTGTACAAATAGGGGATTTGGCCTTTTGGAGATGGCATAGATAAGGGATAACTTATTCTTCCTCTTCTTTTGAATGGTATTTGGGGATAGGGCCAACTCATGTTCCTTCACCTTATCTTTTTCAATCCCTTCTAATTGTCTAGGAGTCTCCAAAACTTACCTTGCTTGGTTGCTAGGGTCTTCATCTATTTACCCCTTATCTGAGACATAAGCTTCTTCAATAGATTATAAAACATCTTCAAAAATATCATATAGCTCAAGAGCCACCATGTCCATGTGTTCCACCAAAGGTGGTAGTTCTTGTGGAGCATCTGAAGATGATGCTACTTCACCTGACCTCTCTTCTAGTTATTTCTTTTTAGGGTCTAATGTTTGAGGCAATTTTCTTTCAAGGGGTCCCTAGGGTGTTAGGGAGGTGGAAGGTAGTAAATGGTAATGGAGTGGAATCATTTTCCAAATGTCCTTAGTTTTTTCTCATGTGTTAATCTATGCTCTAGTTTGGCACTACACTCTTTCAACCTTACCAACACCTCCTCAAAACTACTTGCCTTGGTATAAATGTGGTAAAAAAACCTAGGCTGATGATCATATACCTACTTTAGAATTTTTTAATATTTTAGATGATTCTTCACTACCCCTTTAAGGTCCCATATTATAAATTCATCCACTTTGAAGATAAAGTATTCTCTCTACCTAGACATGACATCCACGTGCTTCCAATCCTGTAATGTGTTCTTTCCAATTATCAGAGGAAATGGGTGGAGGAGGCCTTTCTTCTTTTCCTTCCATACTCCATAAATCTCATTAAGGAGATGAAATGTGATATCATGCTTAGATAGCTTTCTTGGGACATAAATAGGTAAGCTAAAGGGTGAGGACATGGTTCCCTGAATCCTTATTACTATGTAGTCTAGATAATACCAAACATCTCTCATAATTTCCACATACCTTTTGATTAGGGGGTATATTTTAGGTATGGGATAGGAATTCATAGCCTTAACCAAAGAGGGGTAAATTCCATCACAAATTAACTACGTGTGTTTTATATATTTTAAAATATTAAGCTTGGATAAGTGATGAGAAATAATGATTATACTATTGGGAGACCAATTTTTTATGTGAGGGAACTTGGTTGAGACCATCAAGACATAAATTAAATAAGACATCATGAATAATTGCTTGTTGGTCTTCCTCTTGATGGATGCAAATTAATGGCCTAGGTGAATACTTATCATATGTCCAATGGGAGCAGTGAGTTGTATTTTAATTAGGAAGTATACATAAGAAACCTAGGTGGGATTGACATAAGTAGTTGTGGCAACCCCATAAATAATATTTAGTAAAGTCATGACAACCTTAATCCCCTCTCTAAATTCGTACATTAGAATTCTACCTTGGAAATCTTTGAAAACATAATTTCCCTGATTGAGCCAAGGTCTAAGGATGGTGTCCAGGTCATTCTTAGTGGTGCGATCCTTAATTGTGGGAAAATCCACATTGGATCATGGGAGCTTATAGTAACCCTCAAAGGCTACAAGGGTAATGTATGAAATTCTATTAGATGTTCCATCATTTACAATCCAATCCTCATCTATTCCACAATCAACTAAAATCAGAGCAAACACATTGATATAGTGAAGTACCTTAGGTTTAAGCATTGCATGGTGAAGGCCAACCATTTTTACAACTACCAGATCTTTGTATTTTGTGTTGACTTACCCAATTTTCCTCTCATTTTAAGTGAGGGGATACATCTATTCTATGGTGAAGAAGATCTCAAACAAATTATTGCATCCATTATTTAATTTTATGGTGTCCACTTTTATATCCTTAAAAACCCTACATAGGTGGTTCATGGATAAGTAAAGGTCTATTTCTTCTCTCCATTATTGTCTTCTTGCTTCCATTGCTTCTCAAACTTTCAAAAAAATGGTGAACACCTACTTTATAGAAGACTCAAGATTTTCATTCTCACACATATAATTGCTTTTCAATTTTAACTATGATTCAACAGTTTACAATCTTTCTATTTTATGTAGGTTTTTAGGTTCTCCAAGAGCTTTAATGGTGGAGGTGATTTGGACATGGGTTCATTCATGCCTTTGATATGATTAAGACTTATGTATTTATACCTCTGATTTTTTAGATGGGAAAAATCTAAATTTTGTCATCTTTTGCTTAAGTGGATCCTACGTGGCATCTATTTGGCATCATTTCATGGAATTTTTCATAATTTTTTGAAGGACAACTAGCCATTAGTCTTTGAATTCTAACATTTTTTTTGCACCATTAGATCAAGATCCAAAGATTCAGCATGAACCATTGATGTAAATCTTTGGCCTTTTATCTTATTGGTTACTATAAGCATTAAGTCCTATAATTATGCCACATGGAATATTATCATTCTTTTGATCTCCAACCTCTCATATTTTTCCACATGTCAAGATTTCAGGCTTCTCAAGTTATATTCAACGATGTTGTACCATTGGATCAAATTGGTATGACTAAGTAAGGGCTATTGGATCCTACAAGATGCACAAAGTTTAAGTCAATCCTAAGGGTCCAATAAATGCTTAATATTAAATGTATAACCTTGAGTTTATCCAAAATATTTATGCAAAACACCTTATAATACTTGAAACATGGCCCCTTTGTCTAGGCAAAAATATTGGAGTAGATTAAGTTTGACGGTCTTACTACCATCCCAGATGTCCTCAAAATCATCAAATGATGTTAGTAAGAGCATAAAATTTTAATCCATGAAGTTATTGTGTTTGAACATGAGAGTGCCATGTGGCATCTTCATAGGGCTTCCCAAGATTTAGGGTTTAATGTGCTTTGTTGGACCAAGAAGAGCAATGGCCATTAGATCAAAATCTGAAGTGTTGCACATGATTCACTATTTTTAATAAGTGGGACCTTTTGTAATTTATTTTGGTGTAAGAGGTTTCCACTTGGGTATTTGTGGATCTTTGACCTTTCAATATTCACCTCACACCATTAGATCAAATCCTATGATGAAATGATGATCGTTAGATCCTACAAGATGCATAAGTTTAAGTTAAGACTCAAAGTTAATAAATACCTAGGCTAAGTTTTAATTATAAGGCCTTATTCACATTAATAAATAGGAAGGGGGTCTTATTATTAAGACTCAGGCTAAACCTCAATTCCAAAGGGGTTCAGTTAGGAAATAATAGGGGACCCCACAAAACGTATTTCATATGGAAATTAAGATAAGACAAGGATGTTTTAAAGGGGAAAACACAAGAACTTATGTTTAATTTCATGTTAAGGTTTATTCATGATAATAAACACAACCAAGACTTAATATAAAGTTAGACTTAAGTCTTTGTATTTTAAATATTCCTACAAAATAACTTCTACCAAAATTTGAATTCAAATTTGAGGGTTTCAAATTTAGGGTTTTGATGAAGAGGGGCCAAGGTTAAAACATCAAAAACCAAATGCCAGAAGAACTTCAGTGGATACTTTACCAGGTAAAAACTAGTGTTTCATGAATCTTGCACTTCTCACAACATAATGTAAAATGTTAGAAGAATTAGGCATACTAAGGTTTAAATAAAATATACCATCTTCCTAAATAGATGATCTTAAAATTATAATGAAACTCAAGATCATAGAAAAACTGATAGTAACAAGGTTCTAAAATTCTCAAGGGCCCTAATTTTAAAAATTATGGGTATGTTGGCCCCAACAAATGGTGACACACAAGGGGAACATAGAGAAATGTTAGAACCCAAGGATTATAGTTTAGGTTAATAATTATGTACTTTATCCTACTGGATCCATGTCATTACTTAAGATTTGTCCATGGTTGAAAAAATATTTGTACCTAAACATTGAGATTAAACTACTAGGATATAGTCATGCTATGTATGTGATTTTATTCCACTTAAAATTTGTCATGGGATTTAGGAAATGACTTATAGGTTTCATGTCTTTAATCATTTACACTAGCTAGTAGTTTGTTATTTCAATTTAGGGACGCTTAGGCATTTATATACTACCAACTAGGCATCCATAACCTTGATAGAGATGCCTTTGGCTCCATTTGAGGCCTTGCTCCACTACCAGCTAGGCATCCACAACCCTGGTGGAGATTACCTAAGTCACCTATGCTTGAAAAGCTTTAGATTTTACATTGAATTCTTATTGTTGGTTTCTTTTGACATATATTCAATGCTTATAGCAAAGTTTGGAGCCAAGGTAGCCAAGTCTAAGGATGGTAGTAAAGTGTTTGATTTTATAAAATCACCTATGGTTGTATCCATTGTCTCAAGAAAGGATGTCTTGTTAAGTGTAAACATGATTTTATCCTAACAGATTAAACTCAATTTCAAAAGTGCAATTCTTCTTAAAGCCATATTTAGCTCTTAGTAATGTTTGGGTCTGAATAGAAAAAGGGATATCTTCATTGGTCTTTACCAGTTTCCCTATGTTATAGCACCAAACTCATATTTTAGTTTTCTGGACATCATATGCATGGGGTTTATACCCTATCATCAAATTTTGATAATTCTAAAGAGACAAGATTTTTGAGCACCAAATTGTCTAGGAGGACTTATTAGAGCCAAGGAATAGAGAAACAACAGAAAGAAAAATCACAACCAAAATTAAGAAAACAATAGGAAACAACAAAAGATAACAAGAGGTAGATAAATATGTACAAACCAAATAAAAAGTAGAAGAAAAAATGAAACTAACTAGCCTACCTACCCTACTTAAACAACCTTACATAATTTATTCCATGAATACCCCTAGTGGAGCTACATCAAAGTAATTCTTGAGATATTGCCCATTGGTGGGCAATGTGAAATTTTCTCTTTGAATGTCATTTATCAAGAAATTATTGTTGCTAAGTATGTCAACAATCTAATATGGGCCAATTCATAAAGGTGTGAATTTGTCATTTTTGCCTTTAGGTTCAGATGCCTTGTCCTAAAAGAGAATTAGGTCTCCCTTTCTAAATACCTTCACTTTTTACCTTTTATCAAAACATCTTTTGATTTTGGTTTGATGATTCTTAAAGTTAGCAAAGGCTTACTACCTTGCATCTTTCATCTGAATGATATCTAGAAACCTAGAGTTTATAATCTCTTAACTTTCCTCTATGTATTTCTGCATAAATCTAAATGTGGGAAACTTAAGGGTGATAGGAAAGATAGGTTCCTATCCATACACCAATAGGAATGGTGATGCCTTTAAGGATTGTTTGATTCTGATCCTATCTTCCCATAGAGCATATTTGAAGAGCTTGTGACAAGACCTAGGTTTATCTTCAACTAATTTTTTGATTTCCTTGATCAGGTTCTTGTTGGTAGATCCATAGATGCCATTTCCTTGGGGGTAATGGTTGGAAGAAAATTTTAGATAAATTCCATTTTCATAATCCCTTTCATTCATCTCTATGGATATATATGTAGATCAGTATCACACACCAAGGATATTGGGGTTACAAATCTAGTACAAATGTTTTCCTCTAGGAAGTTGGTCACTTCTTTTGTCTTGTAGTGTTTGGTGGCTACAACTTCAGTCCACCTTGTGAAATTGTCTATAATAGTTAGGACATAAATGTGACCATTAAAGAATTGGGGTTAATCATTCTTATAAAATATAACACCCATTTTGAAAAGGGTTTGTCAACCATCACTAGTTGTAGAGGCATGGATGCCTTTGGTTATTTGGTGATAAAGATTTGACAAGAATGACATTCCCTTACGTGCTTGTGAGTATCCTTGAGAATGGTGGGCCAGTAGTAACCAAACCTAGGGATTTTATGGGTTGTTGTTCTTCCTATTGGATTTCCATGACCCATCTTTTCATGGAAAGTACTCATGATTTGAGAAGATTCCTCGTTGGACACACATCTCAAATAGACTCCTTCAAATTTTTTCTATACAATATTCTATCTTTGATTAAATAGTGAGAAGCTTTGAGTCTTAGGTGTCTCTTCTGTTCCCTTGTAAGGCCTACAAGACAAGTACCATGAATTAGGAAGTGAATAAAAGAATCATACCATTCATTGGGTTGTAAGTCCTGCTGCTCAACCTTTAAGATATGTAGCTTGGGATTAGTGTTGGCAATCATTTGAACTAGGCTTGGCACATTACCAGCTTGGCCATTTTCATCTCTATATCATACACTTGTAGGGATGACATCCATTTACTTCTACATTTACCCAATTCATTTTGACTCATAATGAGTTTTGTAGTAGGGTCTGGTAAGATAACATACACTTTATTTTTGAGGATATAATGTCTAAACTGTTTACTACTTTTACTAGTGCATATGCCTATTTGTCAATCAAGGAGTAGTTCAATTTTTAATTTTTTAAATTGGTACTCATGAAGGCTATTAGGTGGTAACTTCCATAAATTCTATAAGTTAGGACTATAGCCATTGTGTGATTGGAAGAAAATGAATATAAGTAGATGTCCTTTGAAAAGCTAAGACTTATCAACACTGAGGCTTGGCCAATAGCTTCCATGATACTATTGAATGCTTTATTGTAATCCTCATTATAAGATATTTTGGCATATTCTTTTATCATGTCATTTAGTGGTTTAACAATCTAAAAAAACCTTGAAATGAATTTTACCATGAATTTTATCTTACCAAAAAATTATTTTGGCTCTTTTCGACTATTTGGAAGCTCTATCTTAGAAATGGTTTCCACTCTTTCAAGATCTATAGAGATCCCATCTTTAATGATGACATGACATAATAACTTCCCTTTAGTAAGACAAAGTATTCTTTTCTTGGGGTTAAGATAAATACCATACCTCCGGAACCTCTCAAATAATTGTTTTGAGTGTGTGAAATGATCTTCGTGATTTATAGAAAACATTGTTACGTCATCCATGTAGATTATGATGCATTTCCAAACTAAACCTTAGAAATCATTGTCCATGGCTCTTCAAAAATTATTCCTTGCATTAATTATTATAAAGGTCATCCTTTTGTACACAAAGGTTCCCCACTTAGTAGTAAAGGTTATTTTCATTTTGTCCTCTTTGTCCACTAACACCTAGTTATACCCTAAAAGTCCATCAAGAAAGGACATCATGGCTGATCCTAAAACAACTTGTATCACCTAGTATAGAGAGGGCAAGGGATAATTGTCCTTTTTAGATTATTTTTTTAGATTATTGAAGTAAATGCACAATTTGATTTCACCATTTTTTTCTGATTGGGACCAAGTTGGCAACCCAAGTGGAGTTCCTAATAGGAAACACAATCCTTTCATCTAATAGTTTCTTAACTTATTTATATAGTAGGAGTTATAGCATGGGGTTGACAAGCCTTTATTTTTATTTGAAGGGTTTATAATTTTTGCTGAGGGGTATAGTGTGGGTGATAACCCTAGGATCAAAAATTTTCAAATCATCATAAGACTAGGCTATTATGTCCTTGTACTTAGTGAGCAACTCTCTAACTTTTTTGTTCTCCTTTTTTGTGTATGTCTTCCCCACACTAACTTGTTGGGGTTGATTCATGGGTCCAATATTCATTGTATTTTAATAGTTTCCACTCACCTTGGGAACCTTAGGGGTTTTAGTAAGCTTGTCTTGATCAAAAAAACTTTCTAATGAAATCATTCCCTCGAGTATCTTGTTATCATTCAGTTGAATGATTTTACCATTAAATTATCTATCAAGGGTATTTCCATTAGTTTCATAAATGAAATGAGATTAAATATCCCCTAATTTTTTCAATAATTCTAAGATCTGTTGATCATCATTGAAGAATTGGAAATGGTTCACATTATCTAGGACTGAGGGGCAAGGTATTAGTTCAATACTAAGGTCAAGGGAATCCTGATTAGGAATGAGGTTGGTTTTAGTAGAATCCAATCCATTAGTAGCCTTATTTTCTTCTTGAGGGATAGAGAGGATGTTAAATGCATCAAAGGACTCTATTAGATCTTAGACTCTAAATTTATACCTCTTGAGGTATGAGAGCTTGCATTGGTACCTACTCCTCACTTGGTTGATTACAAGTTTAGAATCTCCATAAACAAGTAGCTCCTTGAACTTATTTTTAATAGAAAATTACAACCCTAATATGATATTTTCATACTAAGATAGGTTATTTGTGCATGGGATTTACAATCTATAAGATGCATGATATTGTTTTTTATCAAGGTCTATTAAGACAATACCAACTCTAGATCCAGACTTGCATTTAGCACCATCAAGATAAAATTTCCATAATCTAGGTACAACCTAAGTGTTTAGGTGTTTAGGGAACTATCCATTTTTGTAGTCTCTAAGGTGAAGACTCTTAAATCAAAATTAAGGAAGTTAACTCTTTCATTGACCATGTTATATTCAGCAATCATATGCGTCATCCTTGGTTCCCTTTCTACTCTTATTTGATTTGGAACACCTTTCCACAATAGCCATATATGTGAACAGTCAGTAGATATATATCCATTTAAGGCCTTGGTCCATTATCTACTTAAAATTAGTCCATATGAATTGGGAATGTCTATTACTTGAATGTTATTAAATTTTTGCACTCTAGGTTCACTAGCTAACTGCATGTGTACATTTAATAATTCTCCAATAAATCTGACTCTTGATTTTTCCAAATGTGTAAATACCATATTAGACATGATTGGGGTGAGTCCAAGTTGTTCACATATTCTTGCAAGAATGAAATTAGTTGATGCCCCAAAATATAAAAGACAATTGTGGAGATTATTACCAAATATCTTTATAGTAAGTAGGAATGGTGGAGATTCTACCTTGGCTATTTCCATGATCATTTTTTCACTATCAGCCCTGGGTGGCTTCTCAGGTTTCTTGGATAATGATTTCAATAAAAATTATCCTTGCTCTATCATTTGATTTTTTTCATGCAAAGTGATGTTGGTCTTTATTTTCTTCATATCTTCAATAATGTTATAGCCAACCCTACTTGGGGAATCAACACTAGGATTGAAAGAACTCCCTTTGGGTGGCTTAGAGCCATTCCTTGAAGTGGTATTAGGAGGGGTCCCATAATTTTTGGGGCGAGTTGAAGTGGTCAGTGATTGTTTCTATTCTTTATTCCTCATAGGGTAGGTCTTCAAGAATTTTTGAAATGCTTGAATCTCTTTAGGAATATTTTCTTGTTCATTATCTTTTTAAAAAGGAAATTAAAATGTCTCTACCATATGGACTTGGTCAGATGACGTGGACCTAGAAGAATTTGTAGCATTATCATTTTTAGGGATTACATTGAATGTGTTGACCTCTTCTTTAAAAGATTCAAAAGCTTCATATACTTCAATGCAATCAATCTCACCATGCTTAGAGGTAGCATGCACTCTATAGTAGTCAGGTAGAGCAATGTTAGTGAGATCAATGTCCATGGTCTTGTTACTAGAAGAGGGTTCATTAGCCTTGTTACTATTATCAAAGCTATCATTTTAAAACCTATTTCTTGGTCTATTAAACTTTTGGAAAGTAATGTTCCTTCCATAACTCTCACCAGTATTACCAACTTGTTTTTACAACTAAAGAAAATTAGTGCTAAGTTTTTGAACCATCTTTAATATATACTCATTCTCACTCTTAGGAGTCTCATAATTATGGACCTAATTATTACTAGTACCAAAATTTGGTGTTAAGGCCTTTTAATCATTAGTAAAAGATCCATTAGTATCTTGGTGATTTAGGAATCCTAGATTTTGATTAGCAGAAACATAACTAGTAGGCAATATGCTCAGAGTTGGGATTTGATTAAGAGTTGGGGTGTTTTCGTTATTACTAGGAAAAAGGTTTAGAGAAAGCATATGTGGGTTGACATTATGAATAGAGTGAGCCATTTGACCTTATGGTTGCATTTGATTACTAATAACTGCTATTTTAGAATAGGCCTGAGCTAATGAAGCTATAACTAGAATAGATCTGCTTAAGAACACATAAGTGATGGGATCTACTACATCCTTGTAGATTTTTAGGTCTAGGACATCAATGGTCTTGTAGGGTTCCATGGTCCTATTATACATCTTCTAGAATGTAGAATTGAAAGACCTTATAGGCTCACTTACATCTCTCTTGATGGTTGTGAATTTATGATAAATGGCATAAGGACTAATTATCTTACCAAAATGGTTAATGAAAAGGGTGTTGAAATCATTCTAGGATGTAATGTAATCATCAAGCAAATTGAGTAACCATTCTAATGTTGTATCTTTAAAAGTAAAAGGAAACAAAGAATAGGCCTGAGCTAATGAATCTATAACTGGAATAGATCTGCTTAAGAAGACATAAGTGATGGGATCTACTGCATCCTTGTAGATTTTTAGGTCTAGGACATCATTAGTCTTGTAGGGTTCCATGGTCCTATTATACATCTTCTAGAATCTAGAATTGAAAGACCTTATAGGCTCACTTACATCTCTCTTGATGGTTGTGAATTTATGATAAATGACATAATGACTAATTATCTTACCAAAATGGTTAATGAAAAGGGTGTTGAAATCATTCTAGGATGTAATGTAATCATCAAGCAAATTAAATAACCATTCATATGTTGTATCTTTAAAAGTAAAAGGAAACAACCTACATGTTATGTCTTCATGTATGAAAATTTATAATATTAAATTAGATTTAAAAGACTTAACAATTTCCTTTGTAATTACAACACTAGTTGGACTAAATATGGGTAAATTCTTCTGAGGGTTGTGTGGTAAATCATGGACTACACCTTGTACATTAATGGGAGAGATTCCTAACCAAGCCATACTGAGATGTGGTATAAATGTAGGAGTACCTTGAATAAATGAACTAGGGATAGAATTAGAAAGTATTCATCTATCTCTATCATGTCTAGTTATCTGATGACTTGGTAGATCGAGTAAAGGTTCTCTTGTCTTTGAGCATGATTTGGTATGAATTCTAGATAGCTCTAGCTTAAAGATGAGAAAATCTTTATAAAGTGAAAATATATGTTGTAAAACCCCAAGATTAATGAATTGGACACCTTATAATAAATATCCACTCAAACGTCCAAAGATAACATCAAACTTTGATCAATCAATAATAGAATAGGCCCTCCTTTTAGTGATAGTGGAGCTACTCTTGTTGATGCCTCTAAGTGTACCACAGGTGCTCGCAGTGTTTAGAGAGCACTTCTCATTTTAGAATCCTAAAAATTTAGAGCATGAGTTGTAGGTATTTGGCAAATGTGATTCATATGGTGAAATATCAACAAATCAAGGTAGACTATTCCAAAATATTTATATGATTTGGTGGTTGGGAGCCACCTTGATCCATTCTTTTTGTGAATTATATTGAATCTTGATCAAAGTTCTAAACTACACTAATCTAAGTGAATATTTGATAATGGGGGTAAAGAAAGAGGGGTAAGGCAAAAAGAAAGAAAATGTGATTGATAATACTTATCTCAAACATTATGACAAATTTTTACTTGACTGAACATGCTTTTAAGCTAGTATGTAATGTAGAATAGCTAATGCTCAATTTTTACTATAACTAGATGAACTTATGAGGATAATTCAAAAATAAAAATAAGAACTAAGTATGATTTAATGTTTTGATACTACACCTAGATAGCTAATGTACATCTTTGATATAAAATAAATTAAAGTGAAGCAACTTATGATCTTTTCAACTAATCTAGCGTAGCACATATTAGTAACCCTATAACAAGAATGCAATTTAAAATTTTAAATAAACCATTCAAATTTAAGATCTAGATAGGAAATTGATAAAAAATCTAGTAACCCTTAGTAAAACCATATAGACAAACTTTACAAAATTCCTTAGCTGTATTAATTATTCCAAGTATCCAATTTTTTCTCAAAAATTTCTCTTTTACAAAATGGTAACACTGCGTATTTATATAAATCATAAGTAATGTACTAATCAATTTCAAGATAAATATGTGTAAAATAAGGACAATTATCCCTATATGAGAATTCTATCATAAATATGACTCTTCTACGTTGGACTAACCTAAAACTCTATATGCTAACAAACTAGCATATACTTGTACAATAGAATATTCCATTTTACAAAATGTATAAAAAATCAAGATACATAGAATCTTTTATTGAGCTAGTGGTGGGCCTCCTGGATATCTTGTTTATAGGATGTTCTTAGCCTTATTATGTTGTTGATTGATTAGCTCTAGATCTACTGTAAGCTTCATCAAACATCCATCTTCCTAGTTTGTCCATTTGTTGAACTCTTTGTCATTTCTCAACATGGCCTCCTTGATGCTCTGAGCCTCTATTATTCGCTGACCTAAATTGATTATAATTTACATGATTCTATAGTTATCATTACTAGATTGGCCTTGGATTTTCACATTTATTTCTTAGATGGTAGCATTGTCTTTTTTCTTGAACTCATCATCATAAATCAACCCTATAGTAGTGAGTTTTGAAGGATCTATTAGCATAGTTCACAGGAGTTTCTCAATCTTGTTTATCAAAGTTTCATATTCTCTTAAAATCTCACTAACATTGTTGTGCCATGTGCTCAAATCTTGTACCTTTTCAATAATAATGCCTAGGATTGAACTCAAGTTTCCCAGACTAATAGTCCTAAAGTCTAGGATCTATCTCTTTACCTACACATTGATGATCTTAGCAATTTATTCTTTTGAAGTTTGCCATTGGATGACCAAGTCTTTAGCTACTTGATATTTTTATATTAAGGTAATCTATCTAAGATTCATATCCTTCAAGGCCTCAAATATGTAAAAAAATAATCCACTAAACATCTTAATCATTTCCTCAAGGATCAAGAGGATCACCTAGGTCTCAAGGTTCTACTTTTCCATCTCAAGTTAGCAATCTATTGCTTCAATCGCCTAATTCCTTCCTTTGCCTATGTTGATTGAGATCCAATTAGGCTCTCCACATCCTCTTTATGAATGGGATGTTATCCCAATGTTTGTCCTTCTACTGGAGCCAGGCCTATGAAAGGTTCCACCCTTTGAAAGGTGAACTCTTATGTACCCACCAAAACTTTCCTTATGGTAATATTATATAGCCTTGTGGTATTTGGATTGAAGTATAATGTAGTGGTAGGATTAGTCAATTGGGTGGATTCTTGAATTTCAACTTTGGTTCCACTAGATTCTCTTAGAGCATTCGTTCTCTTTCCATCAAGCCCTTTTCCCTCTATTATTCTCCTTTATTCTTGCTCTTTCATCATCTCAAAAATCCATGGTTGGAGGTCCCCTTGCACATAAATCTTGATACTTTATGTTAATGCCCATAAATGGGACATGGTAGGAATCTTTTGCAACTTCCCATAAATAAACCAATTTGGAATGATTGGACCATAAATGGGGAATTCATCAGTAAACAAGTTTATCTCCTGGGATGCGTATAAAAATGGGAGCTTTGGCCTTTTGGAATTGACATGGACAATGACCAACTTAGTCTTCCTCTTCCTTTAAATGGTAGTTGGTACTAGGGTCTTCATCTATTTACCCCTTATCTAAGCCATAAGATTCCTCAAGAGCCTATAAAACCTCATTAATTATCTAATATGGATCAAGAGACACCATGTCCACATGTTCCACTAGAGGTGGTGGATCTTCTAGAGGGCATAAAAATGATGTTGCATCACTTGACCTCTCTTTCAGTTGTTTCTTATTGGGGTCCTATGTTTGAGGTAATCATAGCTGAGGGGGTCCCTAGGGTTTTCTCCATCTTGGCACTACACTCTTTCAACCTTGCTAACACCTCCTCAAAACTGCTTACCTTGGTAGAAATGTGGTAAAAAACACTAGGATGATGATCATATACCTAATTGAGCATTTTATTATCTTATAGATGATTCTTCACTGCCCCTTTAGGGTCCCACATTCTCAATTTATCCACCTAGAAGATAAAAGCTTCTCTTTTCATAGACATGACATCCACCTACTTCTAATCCTATAGTTTATTCTTTCCAATTATCAGAGGAAATGGTTGGACAAGGCCTTTCTTTTTTTCCTTGCATTCTCCATCAATCCCATTGAAGAGTTAGAATGTGATCTCTTGCTCAGCCAGCTTGCTTAAGACATATATAGGTAATATAAAGGGTGAGGACATGGTTCCATCAATACTTATTATTGTGAAATCTAGATAATACCATAAATATCCAATCATTCCCACATACCTTTTGATTAGTGGTTGCATATTAGGCATGGGAGAGGTAGTGATAGCCTCAACCAAAGAAGGGTAAATTCCATCATAAATTAATTGCATGTGGTTTCTATATTTGAAAATGTGAAGCTTTGAGTAGTGATGAGAAACAATGATTCTACTACTGGGAGACCACATTTTTATGTGAGGGAACTTAGTTTGAGCAAGCAAGGCATCAAGCATGCAAGACATCATGAAGAATTACTTATTGGTCTTCCTTTTGATGGATGCAAACTAATGGCCTAGGTGGATACTTATTATATCCCTAATAGGAGGGGTGAGTTATTAATTAATTAGGAAGTATACATAGGAAACCCAGGTGGGATTGACATAAGTAGTTGTGGCAGCCCCAAAAATCCTATTTAGTAAGGTCATGACAATTGTAATACCCTCTCTAAATTGGGCAATTAGAATTATACATTTTAAATCTTTGAAAACATAATTTCCTTGATTGAACTAAGGTCTAAGGATGGTTTCCAAGTCATTCTCAGTGGTCCAATCCTTAATTATGAGAAAATCCACATTGGACCATGGGAGCTTATAGTAACCATCAAAGGCTATAGGGGTAATGTATGCAATTTTCCTAGATATTCCAAATCTTACAATCCAATCCTCATCTATTATACAATCAACAAAAATTGGAGAAAACACATTGATATAATGAAGCAACTCAGGTTTAGCTTATGCATGTTGAAGGCCAGCCATTTTCACAACTACCAAGTCTTTGTATTTTGTGTTGACTACCTCAATTCTCCTCTCATTTTATGTGAGGGGATACATATCTTCTATGGAAAAGAAGATCTTGGACCTATTTTTCATCCATTATTTAATGCCATGGTGTCCAATTTTATTTCCTTGAAAGCCCTACCTAGGTGGTCCATGGATAAGTAAAGGTTTGTTTCCTCCCTCCATTGTTGTCTTCCTATTGCCATTGCTTCTCAAACTTT
The DNA here is from genome assembly GCA_037957365.1 of Torreya grandis. Classification (NCBI taxonomy): domain Eukaryota; kingdom Viridiplantae; phylum Streptophyta; class Pinopsida; order Cupressales; family Taxaceae; genus Torreya; species Torreya grandis. The sequence continues at coordinate 783,838 of JARHVA010005266.1, read as the reverse complement.
TGAAAAAATGGTGAACACTTACTTTATAAAAGTCTTTGGATTATCCTTCTCAAACTTATAATTGATTTACAAGTTTGATTGCGATTCGATCATTCATAATATTTGTATTTTATGCATGTTTTTAGTTCTCTAAGAAACTTAATGGTGGAGGTGATTTGGACTTGGGTTTGTTTGTGACTTTGATCCAATTAAGACTTATGTATTTATTTATACCTTTGATTTTCTAGATGGACAAAATATAAGTTTTGTCATCTTTTGCTTATGTGGATCCTACATGGCATCCATTTAGTGTCATTTTATGGAATTTTTCATAATTGTTCAAAGGACAACTAGCCATGAGTCTTTGAATTCTACCCTTTGGTTTGCATCATTGGATCAAGATCCAAAGATTTAATGTGAACTATCAATCTAAATCTTAGGCATTTTATTTTATTGGTCATTATAAGAATTAAGTCCCATAATTATGGCACTTGGCATATTTTTCACCTTTTATCTCTAACCTCTAGGATGTTTCCATGTGTCAAGCTCTCAGGCTTCCTGGCTTTTGTTTAAAGATCTCACATCGTTGGATCAAATGGGTATGACTAAAAGAGGGCCATTGGATCTTATAAGATGCAAAATGTTTAAGTTAGTCTCAGGGGTCTAATAAAGACTTAGGATTAAATTTATTACCCTAATTTTATCCAAAATATTTATGCAAAACCCCTTATAATACTCGAAACATGCCCCCTTTATCTACACAAAAATATTTCACTAGATTAAGTTTAATGGTCTCACTACCATCCTATATTTCCTCATGCTCATAAAATGACATTAGTGAGAGCACAAAATTTTAATCCATGATGTTCCTATGGCTAAATGTAAGAATGTCATGTGGTATCTTTGTGGGGCTTACCAAGACCTAGGGTTTAATGTGCTTCATTGGACTAAGAGGAGTGATGGTTATTGGATAAAATTACGAGGCATTGCACATGATTGGATATTTTCAATAAGTGGGACATTTTTTTATGTATTTCAATATAAGAGGTCACCACTTGGTGTCTTTGTGGAGATTTAATCTTTCAATCTTCGTCTTGCATCATTAGATCAAATCCCATGATGAAATGACAATCATTGGATCATAGAAGATGCATGAAGTTTAAGTGAGGACCTAAAGTTAATAAATAACTAGGCTAAGTTTTAATTATAAGGCCTCATTCATATTAATAAATATGAAGGGGTTCTTATTATTAAGACTTAGGTTAAACCTTAATTCAAAAGGGGTTCAACTAGGAAATAGAAGGGGACCCTATGAAACACATTTCACAGGGTGGTTAATATTAGACAAGGATGTTTTAAAGGGGAAAACACAAGGACTTAAGTTTAATTTCATGTTAAGGTTTGGTCATGCTAATAAACATGACCAAGCCTTAATATAAAATTAGACTTAAGTCTTTGTATTTTTAAAATTCCCACCAAATAACTTCTGCCAGAATTTGAATTCAAATTCAAGGGTTTCAAATTTAGGGTTTTGTTGAAGAAGGGACAAGGTTAAAACTTAAAAAACCAAATTCCAATAGATCTCCAATGGATCCTTTGCCTGGTAAAAACTAGTGTTTAATGAATCTTGTACTTCTCACAACATAGGGTAAAATGTTAAAAGTATTAGGCATACTAAGGTTTAAATAAAATATACGTTCTTTTTTAATTGATGATATACAAATTATAATGAAACCTAGAAGCATATAAAAATTGGTAGTAAGAATATTTCAAACATCTCAAGGGCCCCAATTTTCAAAATTAGCAGTATGTTGGCCTTAACACCTATCCCACATAATCAAACTGATATCAAGAGTATCTTAGGTCATGCTAGTTTTTACAAATGTTTTATAAAAGACATCAATGAAAATATTTATCCTATGTTTACTTTTCTTTCTAAGGTCAATGAATTTGTGTGGAGTGATGATTTTCAAGAAGCCTTTGAATCTATTAAAGAGAAATTGAGCTCTACACCAATATTGAGAGGACCCAATTGGGAAGAACCCTTTCACATTTACACTGAGCTTCTAATTATGTGATGGAGGTAATTCCAGGATAAAAAGATGAAAATTATGATATGTATGCCATTTATTACATTAGCAAAAATCTCACACCAACTAAAAGAAATTATACAACCATAAAAAATGAATTCCTTGATATAGTTTATACCATCAACAAGTTTTGACACTGTAGTACATGTTATAAGGTATTCATATAAACATATCATTTATCTATAATGTATATCTTGAATAATTTTTTAGTAGGAGGAAGGATCATAAGATGGGTTTTACTTTTGAAGGAATTTATTATTACCATTATTGATAAACTAGGAAAATTTAATGTAGTTACATATCTTTTATCTAAAATAAATATTTCAAGTGGTGAAAAACTAGTTGAATATAAATTTATAGATGAAAAAATATTTTTTATTTCATTAGAATTGCCATGGTTTGCTGATATAGCCAACTATTTGGTCACAGGGAATTTTCCCTTACATTTTACTCGTAATGAATTAAAATGTTTAATTGAAGAAATATCTAATTTTAAGTGGATTAATGGCATGTTATTTAATTATGGACCTGATCATGTATTTCACAAATGTGTAGAAAATAATGAAGCCTATGAAATCATTAGATATTATCATAATGAACTAGGAAGAGGTCATTATTCAACAAAAAGAACCATGCATAAGATCCTAAGAGTAGGATATTAATGGCCTTACCTTCATCGAAAAGTAAAGAAGTATATTCGATAATGTGATCCATGTCTAAGGATGGGATAACCTACACAATCAACATAGATGCCTCTTCATCCACAACTAGTATTAGAACCATTTGAGAAATGGGTATTAGAATTTGTTGGTCATATAGATCCTCCATCCCTAGGAAATGAATACCTCTTGATATGTACACACTATGTCACTAAGTGGGTTGAATTATAAGCCTTGTATTTTACTAGAGAGGAAGTATTAGAATATTTTATATATTTCAATATCATGCAACAATTTGATGTACCTAGGGAGATAGTCTCAGATTAGGGACCATAATTTATGTCTACTATGATCAACTATTTCATGGAAGTATACCAAGTCAACCAAAGGAAATGTTACCCTTACCATCCACAATTTGATGTCTAATTGGAAGTTACCAGAAATGATTTGGATAAAATTCTACCCAATCTAGTTAATGGAAGTAATTTTTTTTGGGTAACCAGAATCCTAGTAGCAGTATGGGCCTACAACACTACTTGAAAGACATCCACTAGTTTTTCACCTTATAATCTAGTGTATGGTAAGAAATATTTAATTTTCATTAAATTTAAATTACAAACTCTAAAAACAACAATAGAAGTAGGCATTGATTCGGATAAGGCAAAACAAGATAGAATTCTCCAACTAAATGAAATCAATGAAATGAGGGAAAGAGTTTTATAACAAATAGAAAATGATGTAGCATTATAGAAAAATGTGGCATGATTCCCACATCAAATAAAGAAAATTTTAATAAAGAGATTGGACACTCTTTGTTGTCTATAAGTTTTTAAAATTTAAAGGCAAGTTGAGAACTAGATGGATAGGCCAATATCAAATAGAAAAAGCATTTAAGAATAGAACAGTAAATTGTTAATAATAGATGGAAATTAGAAGACCTTGATGGTCAATGGAAATAGACTCAAATTATATTAAAAAAAATTCAATAAGGAGGATTTTGTTTAAAACATTAAGAATGAAGTGGTTTTCATTCAAGAACCTAGTTCTTCCATGATAATAACTCCATGATGGTATATTCTACAAAATAGAATAAGGAGACTACTCCTTGGTTTTCTTCTTCTAAAAATGTGCCTAGTCTAAGAGTTCAATGGAAGGAGAAAGATCCTAAAATTAGAATGGTCCAATGATTTAGTGTAAGTATATTTTTGGATAGAATAATTGGACCCCATGAGATCATGCAGAAAGCAAATCATTTGAAACACTTTGAGTTCATTTAAAGTGTAAGTTGTCAATTTATAAGGAAAAAGTCTAATGTGTTGTAGACACCTTATGAGATGTCAAGAGTGCTTGGAATGAGTATGGAAGTGCAAAGTTTTCATCTAGTTCTTATTGTGTTCATTTTGACATTTTGGGTCGAGTGGTAAAATTTTTGAGTAGGCACTTTGCTGACATCATAATTGACATATGATAATGAGTTAGGGAGAAGTGATCATATGGGTTTGTTAAATTTAGTCCCAAGAACATATGCACCAAGTTTTAGGTAATTCACCAAAGCACATCAAAAGATATAAAGACCCAAAGTTGGCCTCTCATACAAAATCTACTAAGTTTTCATACTTAGCCATTTTTGAAGAAGATCAAATAGAGCCAAGTGAGCATATTAATGAGGCAATATCTCATATGTATGATAATATCAAGAAAAAGTGATCATATGGGTTTATCCAGCTTGGTCCCTAGTTTCTACATGCTAGGTTATATATTATCCAAAAAGTGCAGTAGAAGTTGTGCATGTTCAAATTTGGCTCCTTAATCAGATTTGCTAAGTTTTCTATAATGGACCTATGTTTGATATAAGATAAAATGAATAACATAAATACATGTCTCTCCTATCATCATGGTGACATTTTTTATAAGTAGGTTCAGATCCTCATATAGATGTGGCACATTTCAGTCAATTCTAAGGCATGATCCTCATCAACAGATCAAGTAGAAAATGACATGGTTCTAAGAAGAGACCTGGTGGTTGGATAAGGGTAATGGATATTTAAATATTTTATAGAATTTGTTCCTTTTTGATAAGATCCTAAGTCAACATCCTTGAGAGTGCTAATCCATCAAAATCAGTTGGGCCTTTTCCAATACACAAATCTCTCTCTCTTTATATTTTCTATAAATGCAGGATTTCAAGCCTTGAAATTGATCCCTCTATCTGTGTTTTTGGTATGACTAGACTGTGTCAAAAGATTTACTGTAACACCTTTTGATGCAATAAAGATTGAATCCTATCATTTTCTAAGCTAGATTGAAGTGTGTTCCATAAATTCATGTACTATGGTTAAGTGAATGCATTTTCCTTGCTTATTGTTGAGTTTTATTCACCTTCATGTAGTGCTTAGTAGTTATTATAGGTCATATTAAGTGTAATTTATAGTTTATTATCTAAGATTGGAATTGGATATTTGCCCTCTCTTGCTAATTTGATGAGTGATTAATGCCTTATTTTGAAATATTTATGTGTGATTGATATTTTTGGTCTGAAAAGTGTCTCATATTATGTATTTCACAAGTTTGAGTGATCAAATCATTGGTGCACTGCCTCTTTTACATGCATTTATAAGTTATTTTCAAAATATCTCTCCTTTTTCTAAGCAAGTGCTAGTTTAGATTTAGTTTAGGTGATAGATCCATAAGGAATATGGTCTTGTCCATAGGTTTGATCCATCACTAAGATACCCAAAACCTAAGATCAGACTTATGTTGGAATAGATTTGAGTAGGAATATTTGAACAATCCCTTCCTTAGCTAGGGTAAAAATCTAAAACACAAACAATTTTGGCACACTTGGTAGGACCTAGATTCTTTGGCATAATTTAAGTTTGAAGATTGAGAAGAAGAAACATCAATAGTTGGATCTATCTACCATCATCAAAATTTGAAGATCCTTCAAGTTGTAGAGCTTATAGTATCTTCTAGACAATGTTTTCATGCCAAAGGTAACAATAAGATCATCAAGTGAAGTTAATCCTTTTGAACATATTGAATTGCCTCTTACTTCTTATAGAAAATCAAGATCTAGTAGTATAAGACCTTATCTTCCAATGCAACATTCATCTATTGGTCATTCTATTGTTTTACTCTAATCTATTACCCCCATAATCCAAATCCCTTTTACCCAAATGGTTATTAGGAATCAACTGTTTATCCCATTTAATAAGGGTAGTCCCCTAGATATAGATCAATATGATGACATTCCTATGTCTTCCCTAAAAATTATCCCTTTCTTATCTAGATAATGGAATAAAACTACTACTACTATTGAGCATATCCAAGAGGTTGTTAATCCATGTTCTATTTATAATGTTACTCAAGATAATGTGGATATCAGATTGCTTATTTTTTTTATTTCAATGGAGAAGAATTGAAATGGTATATGAATCTTCCTTTGACCTCCATTTATACTTGAGATGAGTTGGGTGTAGCCTTAGTAAAGCAATTTGAAAAAAATTATGATCATCTATCTTTGGTTGAACAATTGACACCATAAAAAGGCACCCCCATGAATTCATGTTTGATTTTAACCTTAGATTCCAAAAGACATGGAATATGATCCATATGTTAGTTAGACCATTCCCAAAGTATGAATTTTTGTACTATCTTAAGGCCCTTAATTTTGATATAAGTTTCAGTCTATTGGTGGTAGTACCTTGTTGAATACTTATGAAATTTATATAAGAGCAGAAAATAACTTAATACAAGCTGCTAAACTTACTCCAATGCCTCTAATACCCATATTCCAAGAATTAAAACCTATTCCTCCTCCTCAAGTTACCCAAATTCCATCTATAGCTCCTATTCCATCTCTAAAAGTCCAAGTTATAGCCCCTCCTAATCAATCTAGTGAGATTAGTGACCTAAAAATCATGTTAAAAGCTTTTGGAAATGAGATTGTTCAACTCAAGAGATATTAGTTCCAAGGTAGACCTTATTAGCAACAAAACCACAATACTTATTATTATTTCAATAACCAAAGACCTCCTTATCAAGGTTTCAAAGATAAAGAAAACATTATCAAAATCAAGAAGCTATAACCAAAACTAAGCTATATACATCCCTTTATCCCAATGTACCTTCCATTTCCAAATTTATTGTTCCTCAAAATAACTTGATGAAAGATGTAGGTTGGCAGCCTTCCAATCCAAATGACACTCAAAATCAAGCCTTGATATCATAAGATATTACCATGCCATAAATAACATAGGAGGATTTCTCTTTTCAAGGGGGTTAGTATCAATACATGAATATGGTAGTCCAAGGTGAAGCTCAACAAGTTCTAGGGAAAAATGAAACTATCAATGTTAATTGGAAATTAAATGATCATAGTGCACTAAACCAAGTTGATGAAACTAGAAACACAAACTGCCAAGTGGCAACTTTGACTAGAGCTAAAAGAAAAGCAGTTGAGGAAGCTCAAGATGTGATAAATAATTATAGTGTTCCTAATTTTATTTAAAATAGTTTCAAATATTATGTTTTTGTTCCTATAGCATAAAATATATAGAATACAGAGACAATGAAAGTTACCCAAATCCCCCTAACTAGAGAACAACCAGCGGCTCAACAGTTGTAGCCAAAGGTTAGTGTAATATATTTTAGCATAATTGATCAAATGAAGAAATAAAATGTTAGTATTATCATGTGGTATTCCTTTTCCATTCCAAGATAAAAGGACATGGTTATTCAAGATATTTCAAATCTTAAGGTATCTAAGGAACCAACTAAGAAATAAGGAGCTTTCTTGGCTAATTCAAACAAACAAATTAAGTAACCTGATCAATAGATACATAACATGAAAAATATAGACAAAACCAATGTCAAATCAAATAAAACTGATCCCTTTTATCTCTATTTGATAGTAGGTGATTGTTTAGCACATAATTGTATGATATATAGTGGAGCTAGTAGTATTGTCATGCCCAAACAAATTGTAGACAAGCTTGGTCTTGTCTTTGATCCAAATACCAAAGGAGTATTGAAATTAGATTGATCACCAACAAAGACAATAGGCATAATAAAAGGATTAAAAATAACATTACATTCTTGCATGATTGTTGTTATTTAGTAAGATGTAGTTATAGTGGACTTGCCTCCCTATTTTTCTATGTGCCTACCAAGAGACTTTACTTCAAATATTGGAGGATATTTGTCAACTGATTAGAGAAATTTAATGTTAATAACTACGTATGGTACTAAGTTTACAATACATTTTGAACCTATTTCAATATTTTATTTAGATCCATATATGCCAATCATGGTGAACACTAATCATGTTATCTCAAACAAGGTACTAGAGAATAATGAGGTGGAATCTAAATCACCTCTCGATGGAGTCCTATATATTTTCCTTGATGAATGGGCCTATGATTTACATATAAAGACCCATACAAGTTAATTTAGAAAGAGGGACTTTGTGTCTATTGTCTTCATGAAAAGTATGCACCAATTCCAATATTTTTGAAAGATGATTAGCATAGTGATAGACTATGGAATTTATATTTTGATAGATCTAAGAACAAACATAGTAATAGATCTATAATGTTGTTAATTTATATATCCAATCAATGTTATTTATCTTATCTCAGTTTTTATTTTGGCTGTTCCAATAATTTTGTTGAATATGAAGAACTAGTGCATGGTTTGTAATGGGAAAGAAAGGTGAAGGTTAATTCCTTAAAAGTTTTTGGAGATAGTAAAGTAGTAGTTAACCAAGTAAGAGGATTTAATATATGAAATAAACCACTACTTAGATCTTATAATCATAGAGTATGGGACCTAGTTCAATACTTTAAATCCTTTAATATTTAATTCATATAAATAAATAAGAACAAGCATGCAGATAGACTAGATGTTATCGGGTCACAATTCAATATCCCAGATGACATAAAAAGGGAAATATTTCAATCACACATCAAGGTAGTTATGAGACATTATATCCCATATAACCATGACAATTGGAAACTATTTTTAGATGATAGTCAGACTGTCAATTTCTTACAAAAGGAAGCTAAATTTTTCTCAAGGAACCAAGACAAGCATTTATAGTAGTATGATGACTAGATTATGCAATTGAAGACAAACAAATTGCCTAAAGGGCTGGTCACCCTTGAAAACATATTTAGTATATATCATGAATTGAGAAAATAAAAATATGCTTTTTCAACTAAGAAATAACACTAGACAAATTTAGAGATTACCATCAACAAGCATTTAAAGCTAGGCAACGCTTGCACATCTTCAAAGAAAGAAGATTTTATTGAGTTATGTTCAAATTTTGCATATGTATTTGCATGAAAGTAAAATGAACTTAAAGGATTTAATCTAAGTCTATTTCAACATACCAATAAGTTAGAGGATGAGATAACTTAAGTTAGATAAAGGCAAAGGTCAATTAAACCAAAGCTTAAACCTCTGATGAGAGTTGAGCTACATAAGATCATTGAGATAGATATAATATTTCCAATTAAGCATTCCACTTGGGTGGAAAACCTTATTTCAGTACCAAAAAAGAATGGTGAAATAAGGCTATGTGTTGAATTTCATGACTTGAATAAGGCCTCTATTAAAGACCACTGCCCATTACCATCAATGGAGTATATTTTACATCTAGTTGCATGTTTAGAAAGGTTCTCTTTATTAGATGGCTACAATGGATATAACCAGATTTTAGTCAGAGAAGAAGAACAGTAAAATATATCCTTAACCACAAAGTGGAGGAAGTTTTTATACTAAAATATGCCTTTTGGTTTATGTAATAATGGAACCAATTTTTGTAAGGCTATGGGCATGGCATTTCAGGGGCTCCTCAACAAGTTTATTCTTATTTATTTAGATGACATAACAACATTATCTAACAATACATATGAGCATATGATTCATATTATAAAAGTGGATGAAAGGTGCAAGGAATTTGGTATGTCTTTGAATCCAAAAAAGTGTGTTTTCTCTCTTCATGAAGGTAGGCTTCTTGGACATGTCATTTCAAAAAATGGTTCAAGCATAGACCCTGATAGGATAGAATTAATTATTTCACTTTCATTACCTAAGCAAAATAAATCCTTTCAAATATTTCTAGGAAAGATTAAATTCATAAGAAGATACATTCTAAATTTTGATACTTTAGCTAGGCTACTCACAACCATGCTAAAGAAGGGTCAGAGTTTCATTTGGTCTAGATAAGGAGTGAGAATATTTGAAGAGATCAAGAAAGCTATAGCCAATGCTCATACACTCTTGAAGCCTAACTTTATAAAGGATTTATCCTTATACAACTTTGCTAACATTGAAACAATTTTAGGTATTCTCATGTAGCATAATAAGGAGCCTTTAGAGCATCCAATAGCCTTATTCAGTCAAGGCTTAGAGGAATATGAAATGAGGTATTATTTTATTTGTAAGCATGTTATTTAAATCATAAGGCCTCTTAAAAATTTTAGGTAATTTTTATCTACTAATAAGATATATTTGATGGTTTCACATCCAAGTGTCAAAGATTTTCTTCTAAATAAAGATTTAAATGACAATATAGCTGGTTAGATAACCGAAGTCATGGAATATGATATTGAGATAAAAGTCAGAAATCTAGTTAGAGGCAAAGAACTTTGTGAACATTTATCCTAAAAATTGTAGGATTCTAATGAACTAGGTATGGTGTCAAATGATCAAGAAGTTGTAAGTGATCAGGTCTCATATTTTAGCTAGTTCCAAGATATGGTAAGATATCTATAGGATGGTATTTATCCTTCTCATCTGATTCCTTCAAAGAGGAGATATTCTAGATGATAGTCGATTCCTTTTTTTCTTGTTGATAATGTATTATTCAAAAAAGATATCAATGGTATACTGCTCAGATGCATAAAACCAAGTCAAACACATAATTTGATTGAACAGTTATATGATGGACCTAGTGGATGATAGTAATAAAAAAGGATCATAACCTACAAGATAATGAGAGGTGGGTACTATTGGTTAAGTTTATTTGGTGATTACCATGTATGGATCAGGAAATGTAGATAGTATGCCATGTTTGTTGGAAAGGTGAAGCTTGTAATTTTAACTTTCCAACCAATTTATATACATCAACCCTTTATATAATGGGGATTATAGTTTATTGGTGTTATTAATATCCCTTCAATATTAGAAGGGAAATATTTGAATCACACATCAAGGTACTTATGAGATCTTATATACAATACAACCATGAAAATTCGAAAGTATTTAAAGATGATAGTCAAACTATCAAATTCTTACAAAAGGAAGCTACATTTTTCTCAAGGAACTAAGACAAGCATTTATAGTAGTATGATGACTAGATTGTGTAGTTGAAGACAAAAAAAATCCTAAAGGGTTGGTCACCCTTGAAAACATATTTAGTAGATATGATGAATTGAGAAAATAAAAATATGCTTTTTCAACCAAGAAATAACACTAGACAAATTTAGAGATTACCATCAACAAGCATTTAAAGCTAGGCAATGTTTGCACATCTTCAAAGAAAGAAGATTTTATTGAGTTATGTTCAAGTTTTGCATATGTATTTGTATGAAAGTAAAATGAGCATAAAGGATTTAATCTAAGTATATTTCAACATACTAATAAGTTAGAGGATGAGATAACTCTAGTCAGATAAAGGCAAAGGCTAATTAATCCAAATATTAAACCTCTAATGAGAGTTGAGCTACATAAGATCATTGAGTCAGATATAATTTTTATAATTAAGCATTCCACTTGGGTGGAAAACCTTATTCTAATACCAAAAAAGAATGGTGAAATAAGGCTATGTGTTGACTTTCATGACTTGAACAAGGCCTCTATTAAAGACCACTACCCATTGCCATCAATGGAGTATAGTTTACATCTAGTTGAAGGTTTAGAAAGGTTCTTTTTATTAGATGGATATAGTGGATATAACTAGATTTTGGTCAAAGAAGAAGAATAGTACAAAATATCCTTGACCATAAAGTGGGGGAAGTTTTCATACTAAAATATGCCTTTTGGTTTATCTAATAATGTAACCACTTTTCATAAGGCTATGGGCATGGCATTTCGGGGGCTCCTCAACAAGTTTATTCTTATTTATTTAGATCACATAAAAATATTATCTAGCAGTACATATGAGCATATGATTCATCGTAGAAAAGTGGTTGAAAGGTGTAGGGACTTTAGTATGTCTTTGAATCCAAAAAAGTGTGTTTTCTCTCTTCATGAAGGTAGGCTTCTTGGACATGTCATTTCAAAAAATGGTTCAAGAATAGACCCTGATAGGATAGAATTAATTATTTCACTTTCATTACCTAAGCACAATAAATCCTTACAAATATTTCTAGGTAAGATTAAATTCATAAGAAGATACATTCTAAATTTTGATAATTTAGCTAGTCTAATCACAACCATGTTAAAGAAGGGTCAGAGTTTCATTTGGTTTAGATAAGGAGTGAGAATATTTGAAGAGATAAAGAAAGCTATAGCTAGCGTTTATACACTCTTGAAGCCTAACTTTATAAAGGTTTTATCCTTATACAACTTTGCTAACATTGACACAATTTTAGGTATTGTCATGTAGCATAATAAGGAGACTTTAGAGCATCTAATAGCCTTATTTAGTTAAGGCTTAGAGGAATATGAAATGAGGTATTATTTAATTGATAAGAATGTTATTTCAATCATAAGGCCTCTTAAAAAATTTATGTACTTTTTATCTAATAATAAGATATATTTGATGGTTTCATATCCAAGTGTCAAAGATTTTATTCTGAATAAAGATTTAAATGACAAGATAGTTGGTTAGATAACCAAAGTCATGAAATATGATGTTGAGATAAAAGTCACAAATATAGTTAAAGGAAAATAACTTTGTGAACATCTATCCCAAGACTTGTAGGAGTCTAATGAACTAGTTATGGTGTCAAATGATCAAGAACTTGTAAGTGATCAGACCTCATCTTTCATCTAGTTCCAAGATATGGTAAGATATCTATAGGGTGGTATTTATCCTTCTCATTTGATTCCTTCGAAGAGGAGATATTCTAGATGACAGTCAATTCCTTTTCTTCTTGTTGATAATGTATTATTCAAAAAAGATATCAATGGTATACTGCTCAGATGCATAAAACCAAGTCAAACACATAATTTGATTGAGCAGTTATATGATGGACCTAGTGGATGATAGTAATAAAAAAGGATCATAACCTATAATATAATGAGAGGTGGGTACTATTGGTTAATTTTGTTTGGTGATTACCATGCATGGATCGTGAAATGTAGACAGTATGCCATGTTTGTTGAAAAGGTGAAGCTTGTAATTTTAACTTTCCAAAAAATTTATATACATCAAACCTTTATATAATGGGGATTAGAGTTTATTGGTGTTATTCATCTCCCTTAAATATTAGGGCACAAGTGGATCCGAACTTTCATACATTATTTACCAAATGGATAGAGATAGTAACACTAAAAGAACTAAATGAAACTAGTGTTTTGGAGTTAAATGAAGATTTGATTATTAGATTTTGGGGTCACTTAAAATAAAATTTATGATAATGTTATGAATTTTTTAGGATCTAAGATCAACCACTGGTCAATTCAACATAGTGTTTTTCTCAGTATCTCATCAAACTATTATCAACAAGGTAATGGCCTTGCAGAGTCTACTAAAAAGAATTTATTGATCATCAAGAGGACTGTTGAAGACAATAAAAGATCATGGAATATCAATATGAAGTCATCTTTATGGGTTGACAAGATCACCTATAAAAGGTTCATAGCCAATTATCCATACAAGCTAGTATATGGTAAGGAAGCAATAATGCTTATTTCTCTTGAGTTCCCTACTTTAGAATCGATGCATCAGCTTCAGATTTTGGAGAAGGAGCTAATGGAAATACGATATGATATGTTCATGGAGCTAGAAGAGATAAGATATCAGTCAATGTTGTCTATAGAATCCCATCAAGTAATGACAAAGAGATCTTTTAATAAAGGAACTTCTTTAAGAGCTTTCCAAGAAGGAGATTTGATCCTCAAGTGGGATGAAGACATATCCAAGCTAGGAAAGCACAAATAATTTGATTCTCTCTATAGTGGTCCATATATAGTCTCTAGCTACATGTCATACAATGGTTTTCAGATCACAAGGATGAATGGTGAAGAGTTTCATATCCCAATCAATGGAATACATTTTAAGCACTACTATTAAGGAAGCTAAGTCCCATATACATAGTTTTTTTTCTCTAAGTGTTTTTTTGACACATTAGTTTCCTTTTTGTTTTGTCCCAAATAAGTGATTTTGTTTGCACAATTATTTATTAGTTTAGTCACCTTTATTTCATTAGGTTAGTTTCCCTTTCAGATTATTTCTTTCCATATTTGTTGGAATTATTTTATCTTTGAAAATAAAGAGGATACCTTAAAGTCAATGTAAATGGTCCATGTGTTTGTTATGAGTCAAAATTTGTGTAAATGGTTTGAGTTCTCAAGCATAGCAGGCATGCTTCCTAGCCAAGTCACCAAATATGTTGACCAAATTTGGTCTACATACTAAAAATGTGCCTAGTCCAAGGGTTTAGTAGAAGAGAAATATCCTGAGATTAGAATGGTCCCATGACTTAGTGTGAGCAAATTTATAGATGGAATAAGTGGACCTGATGAGATGATGTATAATGCAAAGCTTTTGAAACACTTTGAGTTCACTTATAGTGTAAGTTATCAATTTCTATGGAACAAGTCTAAAGTGTTACAAAGACCCTATGGTATGTCAAGAGTGATTGGAATAAGTATTTAAGTGCATAATATTCATTTGGTTCTTCATTTTTTTCATCTTGACATTTTGGGTCAAGTGGTAGAAATTCTGAGTAGGCACTTTGCTAAGGTCATAGTTGACATGCATGGACAAGTCAGGGAGAAGTGATCATATAGGTTTATTCACTTTATCCCAAAAACATGCATGATAAGTTTAAGGTCATATTTTAAAGTGCATCAAAATATATGAAGACCCAAATTGGGTCTCTTAGGAAAAATTTTCTTAGTTTCCATACTTAGCCATTTTTGAAAGAGCTCAAAAAGAGCCAAGTGAGCATATTTACAAGGCCATATCTCACTTGTGTGGTACTCTAAATAAAAAGTTACCACATGGGTTTGTCCATCTTGGTCCCTAGTTTCTATGTGATAAGTTTTAGATCATCTACCAAATCATGATAGAAGTTGTGCATGTTCAAAGTTGGCTCCTCAATTAGATTTCATTAAGTTTCCCATACTTAGCCAAATGAATTAGACCATCATTACGATGTCATGTGGGAATGGATAGACCAATAAAATTAACTATTTTTTAGACACATATAGAAATATCTTGGGACCAATGATTCAAATGTGTTCATCCCTTTTGGTAAGAAGAACATCTCCTAAAAATTTGGTGCTTCCATGCATTTTGTGCTTCAAGTTATAAACATTCAAAGTTGGACCTACAACATAGGATGATTGCATGAAAATAAAATTTAAACACCATAAAGTAGACATTTTATTTCAAATATTGGGTCCCAAGTAGATATAATGTCACACATTCAATCGTATATTCATATCTAATGATGAATAGAGGTCAAAGAGGTCAGAGGATCTTAATCAGCAAATACATGCATGACAAGTGGCACAAACACATTTAGTTGGTAGAATATTGACTAATCATGTGCATCCATACATAGATAGATTAATGGAGTGAGTAAAATTCAATAATTTATCATATATATAGAACCAATAATCATGAGGATAGTTGGGTACAATGTAAATGGTCTGAGTTAGCAATTGACAACCAATAAACAAAAATGAGTTTGGGGCATTTTTGACCAAAGTTGAAGAAGTTATTTTGGACCAAAGAAAAATTAATGTCAAGGAGTCAAGCTTGAAGGTGAACTAGGGCCACATTTTAAATACTAAGAATCACCAATAGAGATCCATATATGTAAAATAGATTTTTTGTATCTAATACAGAAGGTGAAGATAGACCAATGATTGTGAAGTAAAGTTGAGTAGTTTACTGATTTTCATAGATATTGTGACTATGAAAACTAAGATTAGTTTTCACCTATAGTGGGCTTGTGTTCAATATAGGATAAAATATAGACCATAAAGACATGTTTTGCCTATCATCATGGTGATATTTTTGATAAGCAAGTTCAGATGGCCACCTAATGTAGATGTGGCACATTTCAATCAATTCTAAGACATGATACTCATCATTAGATCAAGTAGATAATGACATGGTTCTAAAAAGAGACCTGGTATTTGGATAATCACAATGGACATTTAATTATTTTTCAAAATTTATTCTTTGTTTATAAATCCTAAGTTAGCATACTCGAGAGTGCTAATCCATCGAAAGTGGTTGGGCCTTTTCCAATGCACAAATTTATCTCTTTCTCTTTTTTATAAATACAAGATTCTAAGCCTTGAAATGGATCCCTCTATCCCTCTTTTTGGTATGACCAGATTACGCCAAAATTTATACTGTAACACTATTTGATGCAATAATGACTAAATCCCATCATTATCTAAGCTAGATTGAAGTGTGTTCCAAAAATTCATGTACTATGGTTAAGTGAACGTATTTTCCTTGCTTATGTCTAATTTTTAATCACCTTTAGTAAGTGCTTATTAGATATTATAGGTCATATTAAGTTTAATTTATAGTTTATTATCTAAGGTTGGAAGTGGATATTTTCCCTCTCTTACTAATTTGATGATTGGTCAATGATTTATTCTAAAATATTTATGTAAAATTGATATTTTTGGTCTAGAAAGTGTTTCATAGTGTGTATTATGTGAGTTTGAGTGAACAAATCATTGATGCATCACCTATTTTACATGCTTTTATAAGTTATTATCAAAATCTCTCTATATTTTCTAAGCAAGTACTAGTTTAGGTTTAGTGTAGGTGATAGATCCATAATGTATCTAGTCTTCTCCAAAGGTCTGATCCATCATTAAGAAACCCACAACCTAGGATCAGTCTTATGCTGGACTATATTTGAGTAGGAATATCTAAATATTCCCCTTCTTAGTTAGGGTGGAAATATAGAACACCAACATTTATTTTTATGAATTGATTACACAGTTCAATGGTAATGAAAAACTATATATAACATTAATATAGAATCATCAAGGAATGGCATAATGGGTCAATAGGGAAACCCTACCTGAACCCTAAAAATTTGTTTCATTTTGGGTTATGAAATATTTCATGTGTGAAGTTCAATTTAGTGTTTTGGGGTGTGAAAGTATGAGGATCATTCTTCACCTAAAGTATGCCTAACAATAGATTAAACATAGAGTTAACCTAAAACTATACCTGTGTGGATCCATTCAAGTTTTGGCCACCAACAGGTCAGTTCCAATTCATCATCATGGCCTTATCTATTTAATTATTCAACATCATTTCCTTTAGCAAAGTAAATCATCTTGGATGAACTTTTGGAAATTATAACTAGTCAACCTTCAAAATCTATTCTAAAAGCTTCTATAAAAACACCATAACCCAAGGAAAAAGAAAAATCTTTCTCTTTTAGGGTTAGGGTTTTAACTAGTGAAAGAAAACAAACTAGATGATAAAAACATATTGATTGAATAAATTTCCTAGTAGATTCTAACAAAAATTAAATTAAGACATAGGGTTTCACAGTCTCATCTAAACCCTAAATCTAAATATATTCTTTTAGTAATCATAGCCCAAGTACCTAAAATAATTGGTGCATCACAAGTAGCCAAGGATACCTCTTCTAAGGAACCTAGTTCTCCTATGTATACTAAAATAAGATGTAGAAAATTAATCTTGGCATAAGATGATGAAGAGATAGAAGCAACTACAACCCTTGATAGTCTTTAAAAATCACCATTTTTTATTCACCAACAATAGAAGATACAACACTTTAAGAAGAACTTACCACAATAGGAATTCTTGAGTCAACATAAGTAGCTCCTATTAAGGAAGTTGTTAAGGAAGGAAATATACTCACCAAATAAATTGTAGTAAAATAAGTATAATCATCTCCACATTCTTAAATTCCTAACATAATACCAATACTAGACAAATGAAAGAGTATTATTGTCTCTTAATAAGAAAAATCATCAAGATCTACTTAAGATCTATAATTTTAGCTCACTCTTGCATTATATAAAGCTAATGTCATCATCAAAAAACAAGATGAAATTATTGATAATATTTTGGCTCAACTATAATGTAAGGATTTAATCAACTCTTATTTAACTCAAGAATTAGATATTTTTGAAAATAAGGCTTTGGATAACATAAATAAAATCAATAGGCTTGAGGAATAAGTAAGGCATTCTGATGAAGAAATGGTAAATTCCTGGATATATATTATTGAATTAGAAAAAAAAAATGATTTTAAAACATTAACTCTAGAATTTTTAGGAACAAACTCTAATACTTCAACAATAACTTTCTATGTAAACTTCATCTTTTTCTAAACCTTTAGTTGATCAAGCCTATTAAACTATTGTTTTTAATTCTAACTATCTAGACAAATGGAATCAAATGTGTTTTGAGTTCAAGGAACTCAAGAAACAAAAAAATCCTTAGAAAACATAAAATAGCAAATAATAAAAGATCTAGAGAAGGAAAAATAGTAGATCCAAAAAATTGAAGGTAATCTACAAGTTGCTTGTTAGATAGGGGAATACGATTTATCTTGGAGAGCTCCTTCTCCATCTTACAACATGTATTTAAATGAATAGTTGTAAAGGTGGAATCTCATGAGAATATAATGTGATCTAACTTATATCAGTGAAGATCCTCTTATTTTTCTAAATATTTTATAGGAATCCACTTCAGAGTAGTAGGATTTATTGTGTGAATTGTATTTGTGTAATCACATATTAGGAGACTATAATAAGTTTAAGATAAATCTATATATGGGAGAATTCCAATTGAGATATTCTCTTTCCACTAATAAAAAATGGATGGCTTGGAAATCTAGACATGAGGAATATATAAAAAAATCCAAAACTACAGGGTTATGCATTAGACCTAATTTTTCTAGTGCAATTAATCTATTGATTAACTTCAGAACTATTTATTTGATAAATCAAAACATTAGGAATTATTATTTATAAGATTTGTATAATAATATTATCTCTTTTGATATATACACAAGACAACATTTTTATGTTGTATTTGCAACGAATGTTAGGCTTTGGGGCACATTGATAGTTCCATTGAAGATAATAAAGGTCATGTCTGAAACCAATTTAATATGGAACTTACAAAAAGCACAAAGCATAAATGACATGATTTTTGATGTTATTAATTTATGAGGAGAAAAAATTTGGGTAGGCATGATATTTCAGCCACCACTTATTCTTACTCTTATTCCACCATGGTATAGATAAATTCCTAGAATATATGACCAATTTCATATCTAGAAATAGATGGTACAAACATGTCATGGTTTCACCAATCCCCTAGATGATCACTAGAATGATTAATTAAATATATATGACCTTAGCCAAAATTTCCAATACATAATTTAGAGTTATGAGGGATAAATAGTGGTTGATTTTGTAAAAGGGACTTGCAAAAATTAAAGCATGGGGGAAATGATGAGTCCAAAATATGACTCATTATTACTATCAATTTTATTCATTTTACTTCCATTACCTCTCCTCTTGATTTAATAATGTAAGGATCTTAGGCTTGTATCTAATCATAGGGTAGTAGATAGATTATTTATCTTATTTAATGTAACTAAAGTCTAAATTACTATTTTTTTCATTTAATTCTAACTCTTTAAAATTTTAGTCTCCTAATTTTGTGTATATATAGATAATACAATAGTCTATAAAGAATAAGGACCTTTTTGATGATATTTTGAGGCAAACTATATGAAGGATATAGACATTTTTCAAACTATGAATTGATTTGACACGCTTATTGCTCATTCAAGTTTTCTCTAGACATAGATATGAACTTATCAAGTAGCTACAGATTCAGACAGTCTACTACTATGGACTTTCCAAGTAGCTATAGACTCACCTAGTCTATAGATATGAACCCATTCAAGATAAAATTTCATTCTTTATCGATGCATTATATCATCCTTATTATCATAGAAATATTGCCATGGAATTCCTCAACATTTAGGATCCTTGAAGAATGATGTTATGGACTTCACTAGGTTTTCACAGAAACAAATTTGGACTCTACTAGAATTACTACAAACTCTATTAGAACTGCTCTAGATTCTTCCTATCTAGCTTCTGAGCTTGTAAAATTTTAGATCTATACTTTCCTAATTTATTAACATACTTTAAGATTTTTTGGTCACTTACTATTTATATTATTACTATAAATATTAAATATATATATACACATATATACATACATACATACATGCATGCATACATATATCAGTCATTGTAAATATGTTAAATAGTTTTTTATGAGACAAATCGATCTAATAATTCTAGGAAGTCATTATTAGTGGATATTCCATGGATTTTATAATGGATGGATCTTCATATTTTAAACCATCAATCACCTAATTTTAATACCCACTAAAACTAGGAAATTTGTCTTGATAAAAAAATATTGGCTACTTAGATCTAAGGATCTAAGTTATAGCATTAAATAAGTGTATCTTTATGTCTTAATAATAGATAAAAGATAGAGAATTATTGTATGGTTCAATTGATATTATATTATAGTAATCCAAGTGGAAATTATATTCATGTAATATTTTTTGATAAATTCATTAAGATATCTCTATTCCAAATACTGAGTTTTCTTTTCATTTCTATTTGCAAATCGACCAAGGGCCCAGTCTCTTCAAGAATCAGGGATGCATTTTTGTATGGTATTTTATGTGTATTTATATTTTTTAGTAATTATAAATATATTTCATTTTAATAACCTAAAATAAATTATATTTAAGTTATAAGATTAAATTTAGGATTTTAAATCAGTCTATTTACTTTCAGTAGTGTGTTTACTTTTAGTAGATTGTTTAATTTCACAGTAAGTGTGTTTATTTTAGAAAATTAGATTATAGAGAGTTTTAATTATTAAAGTGTGTTTATTTATTGCATAATAAAATTATTTTTATAATAGATTATATTAGACATTTATAAATAACAACCCCCCAAACCATATCTGTAAGACCTACAACCATAAGCCTTATTGCAGATAGCTTTGGATATTGCCCCTAGTTTGAATGACATCAACAAAAAAGTTGAATAAATGAAGGGATAAATGACACCCATCAATTACTTATGCCTATGATGCATTTAGACCCATAAAATTAAATTTAACATATACAATCATCTATGTGATAAAAAGTAACTTCATCTTGAAAATCATCATTAATTGGAAATATCTCTAGAACTGAGACTACATATAGTTGGTTAGTAATAATTTATCCTTTTACCAATTTTTGAAACATAAATTTTATATCAAATTTAATGATTAGGATTACCCATTTAGATATGCATATTTATAATTGTGTCTTTGACATAATTAATTTAACTGGATGAAATTTTTTGATAACTTATGCTTCATTATTGAGCATATAGTGTTATAATTTATATGCAACAAAAATGAGGGCTAAACATAGTTTTTCCATGATAGTATTTATTTTTTTCTTGTATTCTTTTTTAATGATGTAATATACATATTTTTTTATAAGAACGTAATAAATTATACTAATAAATCCCTTGAGGCATGATTTAAAATCAAGATGCATAATAATAAATGTCTATATTGTGTTGGAGGCATGAGAATAGGTGGATTATGTAACTATTCAAAAATTGTATCAAATATTTATTGAAATTTTACATGCCATTCAAAAATTTTATCTTTATTCATTAATCATGCAAAGGTTTTCATATTATCAAATAATTAGGTCACAAAACATATTATTTCCTATAATTTTCCTTCTAATGATTGTAATTATAATAGGCCTTTGGTGGAGGCATGTTTGAAATAAATTTGACCCTTTTTAGATCTATTTCAATGCCTTATTAAGATAAGATGTAGCCAAATAATTTACCTCAGGATCATCCAAATATAGATTTGTTTGGATTTAAGTCCATATTGTATTTTTGTAACTCTTCAAAAACAAATCCATAAATATAAAACATGATCATGTCATTGTTTCAATTTTTCAAGTAAGTAGCCCACATAGTCCTTGACTATTGTATATATATAATAATGAAATTATGAGTCATGACTTGCTGATAAATAACCCCAACATTGTCTCCATAATAAAATGTTCCCCATAATATAGTAAATGAAGTATTTTATTAATCATATGGATTTATCTTGATTTGGATGTATTATGAGGACCCATTCATGAATGATAACATCTAATAACCATTTTTAGAATAAACTATCATGTTACTATTTTGTAATGAAAATTTATATTTAGGATAAGATTTGTTCATCTTTTGATAATAAGTACATCATCAAACCTACCCATTGGATTTTTTTAACTATTACAATATTAGATTTTCACTTGGAATAATCAATGGACCGAATAAATATTGCATCTAGTAACTTATATATCTCTTGTTTTACCAATAGAACAAATTTTGGATGTTATAAATGTGAGGTTCTTAAAATATAAATAAAGTCACTATTTATATTTGATAGATGAGTAATATTGTGTCATAAAATAGTTGATAGGTGTTAGTATCTCCTAAAATGACCATCATTAAGATTATTTTAGATAATATCCTACTTCATAGGGATATTATGTTATTATCTCCTTATTCTATAGGGTCTATTATGAGCCTATAATATTTACATAGATAATGCAATGTAATATCTTAATAGTTAAATAAATATAATTTTGATATAGATCTTTATTAATATTTGGTATCAGAGTTGTCCCAATCTCTGAACCTGAGGTAAAAGGAATTTTTGAGGGAGGGATTAACATGAGGTGTATCCCCAAGGAAACTTCACTCTCCAAACTTTATTTTTGATTATTTAATAGAGTAATTTTATACTAAACTCCCTTGCAAAGGCTATACCAACTCATTTTTGTCCATCAAAGATGTAGCTATATCTCACTTGGTTTCATTATTGAACAAGACATTAACACCTATAACACAAATTTTCTTAGTTACATACATGTTAGGAGTCTAACTAGGGTGTTCAAGGTGGAAAAATTCACATAGCGAGAATAATGAAAATACAACATGTTTGGAGAACAACATACAATGTTGGAACATCTATCTTAGATATATAAAGTGCCACTTATTACTTCTATCTATAATGTAAAACTCTATATTTAGAATTAATATTTTTTATTATTTTAATTTTATCAACATATTATTCATTAAAAAAATAGAATGAAGTATTGATATATTACTTATATTCATTTGAACCTATTACCTAGATCATACACAATGTCAAAAGGATAAATGTGTAATTTCACCTCCACGTTGCATTAGAATAAGTCTTTCAAATTACCCATAGTCCTCAACAAGCTCGTGATCTTTAAAAACAAAGTTGGTGAATTATATTTTAATTCATTCAAAAGTTTCAAATTTTCATCTCTAAATACTAATTATTGTCTCTATGTTTTTAGAGAGCTTTATACCTTTGTTGGAAAATACTTTTTTAGTCCAAAATATTTATACACAGATGTGCTATGTTCAAGACCCACAACTTACAAATTAGAAAAAACTTTATAAATGGGGGTGGTATATTTTCAAAAGAGGTGTAAAATTTATAACCTAGGGGGTTGTTCATATTTTATGGAAAATAAATATATAAATAAAATTGTAAAATATTGGGGATGTCTTACCAAAATTACAATAAGGGGGTAATTTTTTTATTTCTAGTACAATGCAAATAATTTATATAAAATATTTTAAATTTTAATTCGTAAAGTATTGTAAAATCTATTATTTTCAACCAATAAAACCATTGCAATAAACAATCATGAAATTGAGATTTTTTTTTTAATCTCAATAGTAGTGTTTGGTGTAAGACATGCCTCTAGTTTACATTTATAGGTAATATTATCACACTTTGAACTAATGCATAT
>JARHVA010005266.1:677500-755000 GCA_037957365.1 Torreya grandis | reverse complement strand
AGACAAATCAACTCTATGATATACAACCTATCTATGCATCCAAAAGACTTATCCAAAACATAAAATACATATCTCCAAATAAAGTATGGAACCCTAAGATTTATTACTCAAGTAGAATGGTCAATAAGAAGATGTTCATTTGCACTTATTCTTCTTCACTTCTATTCTTAAAATGGTTGGAAATTAACCTGTCTATATAGGTGGATCTTTCCCTAAATCCCCCAAAGAATTTTGGTTGTATAGGGTCGACCTAGTGGATCCTATATGTTTTTGGGGATAATTCACTAGGTCTAAGCTAGGTTATCCAAAAAGGCTAACAAACCCAAAAAGTGAAAAATACCCTGAAACTATATAGGGTCGACCTAGTTGACCTAGTACAACTTAGTATCCAAAAGGGAATTAAAGAAATAAAAGGAGTATGGAAAGAGGAAAATGACTAGAAGAGTTAAGGGTGAGAAGAATAAGATTAGGGTTAATGTTTTTATGATATTAGTGTGTAGATGTCAAGTGGCAAAAAAGACAACAATATAACAAAGCACCAATGGTCTAACCACCCCTTTCCTGATGTATCCCTTAAGGTGTACACTTAGATAAATTGAGACTTGATGGGTTATTGAAAGATATAAAACATCAGTAATCAATAAAAGTTTGAAAATATCTTGTGTATACATATGCCCCACTCAAAGTTCATCACATGTCACGTAAGTGCAACACGGGATGGTGCTTTGTGATAAAACATGAAACACACAATGTTAATGCTAAGTAAAGTGTAGTAAGTAGAAAATAAAATAAATGAAAGGATAAAATTGAAGAACACATGCCTTTACTTACCTTAGTGCTATAGATAAAGAAGTAGACTACAAGGTAAAGTGAAGCCATCCCATGTGAAGAACACTAGGTGAACTTGTAGAAGTTAGTGCAAAAAATAGCCAAAAATCAAGATTTTGGGAAGATAGGCATATAGTAATTAAATGAGTTAAGGAAAATATATGATGGTATTAGGAAAATTTGGCAAATCAGAATTGGTAAGGCAAGGTTTATAATATTGAAGGTAAATGAGTGATAAAAGGATTGCAAAAGAATGACAAATGATGAAAATTGAATGATAAATGATGGAAACTAAATGTAAAATGATTAAAAAACATAGTAAATAATGTTGTAAATCATGTAAAATGTAAATGTCAAAAAAAGTAATGTAGAACATACTAAATCACATTGGGAAGCATGTAAAACATGAATGGAAAAATAGAATGTCCATGCAATAAAAATTGAATAAAGATATATAAGAAAGGGAAAAGTAAGCTCATGTAAGATAGGCAAAAATAAAAACATGAAAGATGGAAAATGAAATTTAATTGAAGATGTGATACAAACATGAAGAAGGCATACATAAAGAGAAAAATGTAATAATGTCAAATGTCATAGTAAGATAAGTGAAGTCCACAAAAAATCAAATAAGAACATAATGGAGAAATTAAAATCAAAAAATTTTAAGAATGAAAACTCACAATTAGTTCTTGTTTTAAAATAAAATATAAGAAAACACAACCACCTAATGCCATGGCTAGTATGACAATGAGATGGTGTGGTAAATAACTGGTGTAAGGGTGTAATCCATAGTTTCTAAAACATGTTGTTTTACTCTAAGGATAGATAAAATTGAAATAATGTAATTCTAGTATGTTTTTAAGAGGTCAAGAAGAAGTAATTTTAAAGAAGAGGAAAAATATATTTGGAATCACAATTTATCTACCAAGGGGGGAACTAAAATGGGTGGAGGGGAGAATGAAGGAAAAACCAAGGTAGAAGAATTCTTTATCAAAGTCAAGACACTCAAATTAGGTTTGTAAAAATAGGACTTTCAAACTTATTTATTTTTAAGAACTTATCTTAGCTACACAAGTATTAGATAAAAAAAGGAAGTATATAGATCATCCCATAAAGGCTATATGCATGAAAATTAAAATGGACCTATCTTCCCACAATGTGTTCCCCATTCCCCAGGACCCCTTATAGAGCCATGTATCTACTATGAACATTAGATACTTGCATGAGAAATTAGGTAGCACCATAGAGTTATTTGAATTCTCCTATTCCAATCTACTTGACTACCACACCCCAAAGGACCTCGGCTATATATGAGGCCAACTATGGAGTTTGAGCTTATATTGGAGATAGGATATGTGATTGTAATAACATCTTTTGGTGTGATGTTGAATTTTGAGATTTTTATGTTTCCTTTTAGATATCATTGCTTTTTGATTCAAATTATTTGGCTTTTAACTTTCTTGAAGGCTTTTTCTATTCCTCCTCCATATGGATTTGGAAAACCAAACATGGGTGCTAAAGGTGAATTTAATTTTAATACTTATGACAAGGTTGATAAGAGAGATAAATTGAAAGAGCATGGGGTCTAAGAATCTCATAAATCTAGGTGAAATAAAATTTCTATCTTAAATTTGACCTTGTTTTATCTAATGTGGATTGAGTGGAAGGAGAAATAAAGAGGAGTGACACATGCAACAATTTGAATTACTTTAAATTACAAAAAAATGTGACAAAGGAAAAGAAAGGGATACAATGATAGTAAAGTTTGACTCCTTATCATAAGAATGAGGGAAATGGAGGAAAACATTCTAACATAGATTTTTTGCACAAATTCCATCTATCAAAAGAAGAAAAAAGCTAAAGTTGACAACAAGGATCAAGAAGATAAAAAGATGGTAATTTTATGAGGAGGGTCGGGTCTTATCCATGGTCTTACACTAAAAATCATAGAATAAAAACCCATGAGGGTGCCAACAAGCAAGTGAGGTAAGAAAAAGATGGTGGTTTTGTGAGGAATGTCAGGTCCTATCCATGGTCTTACAAAAAAACTCACAAAATAGAAACCTAAGGGGTAAAAAAAGGTGAATAAGGGGGAAAATAATCATAAAGATAATAAGGAAAAGAATGATATAAAAATAAAGAAGTAAAATAAATATATGAGGTCAAAAAATAAAAGCAAATTACAAATGGGATGTGTAATAAAACCAAAGAACATAAAGGAGAACAATGATGCTAGTAAAGTGAAACTAAAATAAGGAAAGGGCACAAAAACATGAGACAAAAATAACAAGTAAGATATATGCTAACATTTGTATCAAACATGAGCATGTGAAATACAAGTCTATAAGTCTTATAAGGTTTTTTAAAGATGGATTTGCTTATTATTATGCATTATAGAATAAGAGTGGGCATCATAAGATGCCCCAATGGATAAGTGGATGTAGGGATGGGCATCTCAAGATCCCACAAAGTATTAAGGGAGATGTAGATGGGCATCATAAGATGCCCCAATGTGTGAGTTGGAGTGAGGTAACATTGAACAATTAAATGGTTTGCATTGGGTTGGTAGGTGCATTTGGAGATAGGAAAATATGTTGGTTTTTTAGATTTTAAGGAGGTTGAATATGACATATGATGGCTAAGAGAGGTACAAGGAGGTAAAGGAGGACCATGTATGATATTATTTGGAGTAGGGATTTGAACTAGGTGCTCTTTTGGTGTATTTTACCTAATATTTTGAGGTTAAATTGAGGCAATAATATGTTTAACATTGTTCATATTAGTTATCATTTCCTTATTGGTATAGGAATAAGGATCAATTGTGGTTTGAAAAAAATTAGTGGATGAGGTGTAGGTACAAGATGATTTATGTTGATCATTAGGTAGCTAATTTTGATGTGATTGTGGTTCTTGAGATTGAATTTGAGAAGCTTGAATTTAATATTGATAACATTGTTTTGTTAGAGTATCAAAATTGAAATGTGGACTACGTAAGGAAGAAAGAAAAAAATGGTGAAGATCATGACAAGACTCATGATAATGACATATAGTAGCATGCCACCAACAAAACTTATCAGGATTGTATCATTTTGGAGGAGGTTTGGAAGGATCAAATCTCATGGGTTTATAAGGTGGACATTTCCTTTTAAGTTGTTCTAGATTCAAGGGTGGGTTGTTTGGGTTAACATTGGTTGAATTGGATGCTCCATTTTGAGGTTGGGGAGGCTGAGAGGGATAAATTTTATTAGAAAATGATTGAAAAGGTACTTTTGTAGTTGTTTTAGATGGTTCAAATTGAGTCATAGAAAGTCTTGCCTTTTTGCTTGGTCTAAGGCTTCATATAAAGTTTTAGGGGAAAATATTTGAAATTTTTATTAAAGGGGAGGTTTAAGAATGGTGAAAAATAGTTTTAAGAGAGTATCATCATTCATTTTATGGTCCAATTTATGAGAATGATACTTCTATCATTTGATGAAATTAATTCATTAGGAAGTTGCTTGGCATTGATAAAATGGCTAAGGTAATCATCATTCATGTTATGGTCCACTTTATGAGAGAGATACTTCCATCATTTGATGAAAGGATGAGCATATTTATTAGGAAGTTACTTGGCATTGATGAAATTTCTAAGGTAATTTTCATGAAGGTCATCATGTTAGAATTCCTTCACTAGATAATTGACTAAAACCTCTAGTTATGAGATGGAATATCAAGGAAGTTGGTTGTACCATTCAAATAAATAAATAACAAATGTTTTTTCTAAGAGCATGGTGGTAGAAAAGGTGTTAGTTTAGACCCATTACTTATAGAGATTACCAAAATACTTAAGAAATACAGTAGGGTCCTTAGTCCCATTATATCTGATAATTGGGGAAATATTTACATTATCTATGGATGCAATGAATGGGGATAAAGGTTCATTTTGAAGATGTTGAAGAATTTTATTATTAATTGTAGGTAGAGGGATGATATTATCATTGGCATCTCTAAGAGAAGGAGGGACATAATTTGGATATGGTTGAGACATAATGACTTGAGGTGGTTGACTAGTCATGTGTAATAATTTTTTTTTCATGTTCATCATTTGAAATTGATTGGTTGTTTACATGATGTTCATTTGTTGTATGAATTTATGTAAGAAGTTGAGTTTTATCAATAGGTGGGGTATTAGTGTTGTTAGGAAGAGGATTGGTAGTGTTGGTGGGAGGAGGATTCTTTATAAGTGGAGGATTCCCAACATTAGTGTTAGTTTCCTTAAGTGTGGTAGAAGAATAAGGAAGCTTGATAAAGCCACCATTCTTGTGAGGAGTGTAAATAGTATTATCATCAAGGTTTTTGAATAATTTAGAACCATATAGATTATAAATTTTAATGGTTTTAACCATGTTACTTTATGAATTGATAAGACTTGGTGATGTTGTTATGTGTGTAAGAAGAGGATTATGAACATTGGTTATAAGGGTATGAGTGTTGATAGGAGAGGGATTAGCTAGTAGAAGATTTCCAAAATTGGTATTATGAAGAAGATTAGGATGAATGACCTAAAATACATTACATTATGTAGTGATTGGTTTTGGTTTTTAAGAAGAGGAAGGAATAAATTGGATAAAAAAGTGAGGTTATTATCTAAATCCTTAATTATGTAATGATCTTGACTAAAAGAAGGCTAAAAAGATGTCATCATGATGAGATAATACTAAATAACCACACAAAAAATAATTAAGAGATAAAAAGTGATAGAAACTATACAAATTTGATTGGGTAGACCTATCACAAAAGTAGGGCCTAAACATAATATAGTGTCGATTGGGTTGACCTAGTATAGTGAATAGAAGTTGGAAAAAGAGGAAACAGGGTCTGTAAAATATACAAGGTTGACTAGGTTGATCTAGTATAGTGAATAGAGGCTAGAAAAAGGTATAGGGTCTACTGGGTTGACCCTATACAAAAGATAGGGAAAATAAGAAACTTATGATAGTTTTGTGGACTGAAACAAGATAAATTTTGAAAGAAATTTGAAGAGAAATGACAAAAATGAAACAAACAATTAATTGAATTAACACTGGCCAATTTAATTGAAGCATACAACATAAAACGTTACACTAATATTGGTTGATGCAAGCTTATTCAATACAAAATATAATTGAGCAAAGAGCAAGCAATAAATTTATAAATTAAAGAGATAAGTAATTGGTAAACTTGAATGTTTATTAGATTATTAGAATATAATTTTTAAATGTGATGGGAAGTTATCTATAAGCAAGGAAATAGAATGATAGTCTAAAAATGGTTTCAGGTAGTTTGGGTTGAAAAGGACTATAGTGATAATGATATAGGCTTGGTATTGGGGCCTACCCCCTCACTTCACACACCATAGTGATAAGGGTATCAGGTTCTTAGCCAGAATATATCATTAACCATATTTTATACTTGACCAGAGTATCAAGTTGGGTTCCCACTTGGTGATGAAATCCAAGTAGGTTGGCCTTGGGTAGACAAATGTTAAAATTCTTGTTTAGTTTTTGTGATTTGGTCATGTATGAATAAAATATAAATAGTGAAAATAAATGGTTATTTAAGAAACCCCTAATTAGACTATGTGAACTATTCTAAGCATGCAAAAAACAAGAAAAAAAAGTGTGAATTAATTTTTAGGATATAGAGATTAATTAAAACATTAAACAAGGTATATTGTTGACACTATATGCAAAAAATATAGATTAGTATCGACAATGTTGAACCTATACTCTTAAATCAATGTCTAAAAATGAACAGGGTCGACCAAGGTCAACCCAGTTATTCAAATATCACATAGAACTAGGTCGACATGGTCGATCTAGTTGACTATGCAGGGCTAGTTTTAAAGACTACATATTGTGAAATGAAAGACAAAAAATAAAGACACATATAGATAAAAATGAGTATTGGTAGATTAGAGATGCTAAAAATGAAGATTGATAGTCAAGAACCTTGGAATATGCTTGAAAACTCTACTAATTAGGTCGATTGGGTTGATCAAGCTTTGTAAAATCCTGTTGTTGAGTACTTGGAATGTATAAGGTCGATTAGGTCGACCTAGTAGCTAAATTTGGATGCCTAAAACTATATAGGGTTGACTGGGTTGACCTAGTAATTTTAATTGGAAGTTTGGAAGTATAGAAAACTATACTAGGTTGTCTAAGTCGATCTAATTACTTGTTCTTGAAAACCTCAACACAAAGATTAGAATTGGGTTGATAAAGTTGATCCATTATGATAGACATATGATAAAAATATTGCTAAAAAGAATGAAATAAAGTGAAATAAACCCTAAAAGGGTTAGTTTCATGTCAGTTTTACCAAAATGTATGCAATAATAAATGCATCATGTCTACAAATTGATCCTAGCTTGGAGAAGATAGAGCATACCTACACTTTCGATTGGGAACACATTTGTTAAGTGGGAGCATGACCAATATGGGGATGTTCTGAAACTGATTAGTTGATCACTTTTCACAATAGACCATGCTAGGAATAGTTTCAAATCCTACAGTCTAACACAATCATGTAACAACCCTAAAAGAGTCTTAGGTTTAATGTTCACTCTATTCTAATAAACAAGAAACTAAATCTAATCTAGTGCACACCAAAGATTGTGACACAAAGTGGGGTTGAGAAATAAAATAAAGTAAGATAAACATGTATAGAATACATATACTCATGTCAATATATATGGAATCCTAATACATGGAATAAAGAAGCACAACTACATTATCTATCTACTCTTACAAAGGAGAAATAAAGTTAGGAATACTTACCTTGAAGATGAACCCATCGAGCCTGAATCTCTCTCTTGGCCAAGGTGATTCACAAGATATTTTTGTGTTATGTAAAGATAATAAATAAAAATTAGCTCTAGGATAAAACCTATCTATGCATCCAAAAGACTTCTCCAGAAGACAAAATATGTATCTCCAAAGAAAGTATGGAACCCCAAGCTTTATTCCTCAAGTAGAATGGTCAATAATTAGATGTTCATTCACACTTATTCTTCTTCAGTTATATTCTTAAAAATGGTTGGAAATGAACTTGTATATCTAGGTGGATCTTTCCTTAAATCCTCTAAAAAATGTTAGCTATGCAAGGTTGACCTAGTTGACCCTGTATGTTCTGAAGGACAATTCAGTAGGTCTGCGCTAGGTCCACCAAAAAGGCTAACAAACCTAAAAAGTGTAAAACACCCCTAAAATATACAAGGTCAACCCAATCAACATAGTACAATTGACTATCCCAAAGGGAATTAAGGCAAGACAAGGAGGATGGAAAGAGGAAAATTACTAGAATGGGTAAGGCTAAGAAGATTAAGCTTAGGGTTAATCTTTTCAGGAGATGAGAGTGTAGATGGAAAGTGGAAAAAGGGAAAAAAATTATACAAAGAACTAATAGTTTACCCACCTCTTTCTTGGTACACCCCTTAAGGCATGTACTCAGAGAGATTGAGACTCAATGGGTTCCTACAAGATACAAAGTGTAAGTAATCAATAAAAGTTTGAAAATATTATGTGTACGCACATGGGTTTAAGTATTTTATAATCTTTATTGATGAATAATCATGAAAAATGTGGGTATTCTATTTAAATGTAAAGGACCAAGCCTTTATAAATTTCAAAGTTTTTTAAACCACTATGGAAATACAAAATTGTCATAAAATAAAATCTATCTACTCAGATCGAGGGGAAATACACTAGTAAAGAATTTTTATCTTATTTTAAAGAATATGGTATTCATCAAAAAATGAGTCCACCATATACTCCTAAAAAAATGGTGTTTTAGAAAGAAGATATAAAACTATCATGGAAATTGTGTGTTACATGATTAAGGATTCATGTTTGACACATACATGTTGGGCATAAAAAAACACACACAACAATTTATTTGTTAAATGGGTCTCCCACTATAGCTCTTGATGGTGTGACTCCATAAGAAGTGTGGACATGACATAAAAATTTAATATCTCAGATTTATGTTTTATGATGTAAGGCATATATGCATATTCCTAAAAAGTAGAGAATTAAACTAGATGACAAATACATGACATACATATTCATAGGTTATTTTGAAGAATCATTAGTTTATAGACTCATGGATCCAAAAATAAGGAAAATACACCTATGTAGGGATGTTGAGTTTTAAGAAAAAAAAAATCTAGTTTACCTTCCACATACTCATCTCATTAAAGAATATGACATGTAGATAGTTCAAAAGATAATGAAATCATTGATGGAAATAATGGGATGATCAGTCATATATTGTATCTCTACCACCAACAAGAATATTTCAACATGTGGCTAAATCGTGTATGATTATGATAAGAGATTCTAAGTTAGATAGAGTTCCAAACACATCCACCGCTAGATCTAAGAGTCTTAGAATGACTCAAGAAGAGCTCAACCTAACCCCAATGAGAAATGTTTTTGGTCAATCAAGCCATCTATGGTCTAGGAATCACAGAGATATAACATTGTAAGGACTATATGAATACAAATAGCAATCATTTTTGAAGCATAAAACATGGCAACTTGTAGATATTCCACTAGGGAAGAATCAAATTGGTTGTAAATGTGTTTAAAAAAATACAAAGTAGATGTAAATATTAAGAAGAACAAGGAAACAATCATAGAAAAAGGGTGTGCTAAGAATGAATGGATTGATTATGAAGAGAATTTTTATCTCACAGCTAAGTTCAAGAATATCAGAGTGATATTTTTAATGGCTGAATATTTTGGGTGGAAAGAACACCAAATCAATGTGAAAATTTCCTTTATAAATGGATAAATACAAAAACAATTATATATGGCTCAATAAAAATGTTTTTCCACAAGTTGTAAAGAAGGAAAAGTAGGTATAGTCATTAAATCATTATATGGTGTGAAATAGGATCTATAAGCATGGTATATAAAATTTGATGACCATTTCATTCATCCAAAGGAATCCTTGGGATCTAGATATCTACATTAAACATCAAAGATGTGGGGTTGTGATTTTTTTATATGTTAATGATATAGTGATCACTGGTAGTTCAATGAAGATAATTTATGCCACAAATAATTAACTCAACTAATTATTTGACATGATAGATCTTAGGCATATACACTATTGTCTTGGAGTGGAAGCATGGAAAATAAACACCACATATTTGTGACCCAAATAAAATATTCCAAGACAAGGATCAAGAAACATTCAGATGATGGAAACAAATATTTAATTATCTCATACAGATCCATCACCATAAATGAATACGACTTTGTATCTAAACTGATTTGGAGTCTTATTTACTTAACTTACACCAAGCCATATATAAACTATTCTATCAGTTATCTCTTATGGTTCATGTATGATTCAAATAAATCTGATTGGAAAGTAGTAAAGTAGATACTAATATATATATATATGTATATATATAAAGGGTATAATAGAGTTTTTAATAGAATACAAGAAGAATGATCAATTCTTCTTAACAAGATATTCAACCTTAGATTATGTAGAAAAGATGATGATATAGAATATAATTCAAGATATATTCTCTTTTTGGGATCTAGTACTATATCATGAGGGAGCAAGAATTTTTTTTAATCATACACTGAAGAATAATATACTATTTTAGGATGAGCTATCTATGAAGTCTTATGGTTACATTGCATACTAGAAGGATTAGGAGTATCACATAGGTAACCTACCATCTTGTATTATGAAAACAAAGGTGTTCTTAACTTATTTTCAATCTAGTGTTTCATGAATGAATAAAGCATATTGATGTACATGTACATTTCATACACTAACCTATTTAACAACACAACACCTAACTTTGATTTTTATTGATAGAAGTAGACCATTTTGTTCTATTCACCAAGTAAGTTGCCTGGGAAAAATTTGAGGCATTTAGAGAATATCACTCTTATTTAATTGAGAATATGTTGAATTAAGTTGGGGGGAGGGAGAGGGAAAGTTATAATAATACTTGGTGATTAATTCGCCATAGTCATGAAATTATTAATTTGAGGTTTTTAAATTATAAATCAACTCACGGTTTTTAGTTGTTATATGATTAGTCTTATGTCATATCTAATGGTTTATAGGTGTTAGTATCTTGTAGATATGACTATAGTTATGATTATTTAAGATAATATCCTACTTCATAGGGATATTATGTTATGCTCACCCTATTCACCTTATTCACCCCATTCTATAGGGTCTATTATGAGATTTTAATCTTTATATGAACAATGCAATGAAATATCATAATACTTAGCAGAATATAACAATGCTTTGGGTATTTATTAAGATTGAATAAATTTTTAAAATAATATATTATTTTAATTTTAATCTGGATAAATAAAAATATTATGTATTATGATTATAGGATCAATTTATAGCTTATGTAAGTAATACCATTCAAATAATTCTAATTAGTAATGCAAAACTTTTCTAAATGTCTTTCCTTCATCTTTATATAATAGATATAATAATAATAGAGGTATAAGATCCATATCTATTCCATGATGATGTTTTATTTTCTATTCATTAACTATAGTTGATCTATCTTCCATATACTATGTTATAGGAATTGTATGTGGACCATCCCCTCTAATATAAACATTAGTGTCTTCACTTTCTCCAAAGTACACATGGGTGATAGTTGTGTGAGGAAACCTATTATTATGATATAATGAATGAAGTTCCTCATATATATTGAGGTATGCTAGGAGATATTCATCATTTTAACATTCATCTAATGTCCAAATCTCTATGACAACTATGTTGTCAATCAACTCAGGGTATACCAACTGTAGTATAGATTTGTTATGAACTTGTCATGTAGGTTCAAGGTGTTTTTTGAATAAATGTGTATAAATATAATCTTTATAGTTTCTCCTTTATTATTTTTTGTTTATTTCTCTATGTAATTGAGACTTTTTTGTCATTTATTATTAGATTTTTGGATGTGGTTAACAATTCCTTACACATGTTTCCCTAATTGTTGTCTTGTATATGCAATTTCTTAAAAAACATTTAAGCCCAAAAAATATTGAATATGATCTATTGACTAATTTTAAATTTGAGTGAAAGAATAAATTGGTGGTTTAGTTGGTTTGGATTTTTTAGAATATGGTTGCATATGAGGAATTTAATGATCCTTGAATTGGGTTAATGCACAATAAATAAATAGTTATTCATGAAAAGGGAATGTATATATTTATCTTTGATGACTGAAATTTAAACATGCATGTATGGTAGAAGAAACTTCATTCATGTCATGAATCAATAGTATCATTAATAGATATTATAATTGACATCATTAGGAATGACCTGACAAACTATTACTATCAATAAATGTCCTATGGTAATATGTAGTGTAGTATATCCTTAAATATTCAAATCCTTGAATATTCATATTTGAATATTTAATATACTTTTCCTTAATACCAAGCATGTTCACAAAGAAGATATTAAAAATGTTTATCATTTATTAATTATCCACCAGAAATCATTTAACTATACTATTTTGAACTTTAACTTTAATATATAAAGATATATGTTTGTTTATTAGATCCATATGAGAAAAATATTATTTTTCAAATAAAATGGTTTCTTCCGTATATAATAGTGTGTTGAGAATATAATCAATGTAATCTGGCTCTATATTTTTTGGTAAAGTTTTATCATGCAATGCTGCTTAGAGGATATCTTTGTAAACATGCATTGTATGGAGTAATTCTAATATAAAAATTTTGGCATGGATATTTTTGAGTTTATCCACAATTTCATACCCCTTAGGTTGATTATCCTATCATGTCAGTAATGTGGGTGGGGGGGGGGGGGGGGGTGGGGGGCGCTTGAATAAGGACACAGTAAGGTATTTTATTATTATTAATGGATTGGTCACATTATCCCTTTGTGTTTTAATAACATGAACTATGCATGACCTAACATAATATAAGTGTTAATATTAGAAGTGACATGGTAAATATTAGCAATATAAAAATTAGGGGAAGGAAAAATTTTATTCATGCATAAAATTTTCCATATATTGGTGACAATAGGTATTATAGATTTGATATTACAATAATAGGATTGAAGGAAGGCTTGGGATTATTTATTGTTAACTTTATCCTTATTATTAAATTTAGATTTAATATTTGTTACTCGATAGGAAGGGATAGGGGGTGGGATATAAAGAGTTTCCCATAGGGTGTCTAACCCAACCTTTGACTGTATATATATAAAGGGGAGAGTATCTGGGAGATTACATAGGCACTATATATAAAGAGTACTATACCAAATCTAGGAATATAGGGTATAGATCCTATTAGATAAGTGATACAAAACCTTCCATCCCCTTTATATATAGTGATTAGATAGGGGGATAGGGTATAGTATCTATATATGCCTTCATTATTTTTATGTTGACCCGATGTGTATAAATAAAGGGTTGCAAGGGAAAGGTCAAATAAGGCTAGAATCCCACCCCTCTCTTAATATATATGAGTTGAGTCGAGGCCTTCCATCAATATGATAGCTAATAGAATGTTACCCTATGAGCCCTTCCCCTCCCTTCCCCTCCCCACTTTCTTATATATTTGATCTAATTAAAATACACTATCTATGAAGGACAATATGAAAATATTAATTTCATCAATTGTGTTAGCTAATAATGCTTACTCAACAGGGTCATGATTAATTTTTATTACAAGAGAAAAATCAAAAATAAAATTTTAAAATAAAACCCTAAAGCTAAAATTTAAAACCCTAGAAGGAATAAAACCTAAAAGAAAACCTAGGGTTTTACACTGATCAATATATGTACAGGTTCACCAATATGTTTTACATTAATCTATATTAATAAGTTAGATCAAAATAATTAAGATATAGCTTTCAATTAAAATTTTGATCAATATCTATAGCATTTAATCATGTGTTTGAAAGTAACAAACTAAGATTATGTATTCATATTTTATAAAGGTATATGGTAAACATGAAAAGTGTGAAAGAGATCACAAGATTTATATTTTTCATTGAATTTATGACTGTGGTTGTATTATAGAACTCAAAATTAAGGATAAGTATGCCTTTAGTTTTTTGAGTTCTAAAAGTAATATGTTGGCTTTCCTATGTTAGTTTCACATGATTAGGTCAATGTTGCTAATAAATACTAACTTGTTGGTTGATAGTGACTTAAAAAAAGTGTAATACAATGATAATAGAGTAACACATTACTATTAGTTTATTCCTCTATGTTTGTGATCCTGAACCTTCATGAAACACATAGATCTATAACTTAGCCTCTTTTTCATTGAAACCGTGGATGTGGTTGTGAATGATATAAATTTTTAAAAATAGAGAAAGTGTAATAGGTTGAGTTAACCTAAATCACCACCACCTAATTATTGGTCGTCATTTATGTAGTCACTACTTCAAGGAGGGAAATAAAACCATATATAGTTCTCCTACCAAATGTGAATGTGTAATTTTAATCATTCATTGTATGTATGAAGTGACTTATTGGCTTTAGTACTTGAAGATACTTATTTTGAATTGGCATTTGAGTTCATAAAACTTGGATTGTGACTATTCTAAGTGATAGGTATGAAAATTTGGAAGAATAGGGTAGATTTTATTAGTATGCAAAATTTTATAGATCTATGACATATAAGTATCAAGTTCCTTATAAATGAGACATATATATATATATATATATATATATATATATATATATATATGTATATATATATATCATTATCAACTAGGTTTATAGGCCTACCTTAAGGATGGGGTTGATTTTATAAATCAACTATTTTTGGGAGTGGGCTGATTTTGATTGGCATAGGTTGTTATTGATACGAAATGATGACTGTAAGTAGCTAAACTAATTCGTGTATAGGTGGACTAATATAAGAATCTTAACAAGTATATGAAAGATATATATCTAGTTTAAAATAGTTAATGACATTATTGGAGGTGTATAAAATCATAATGAAATGGTTGAATCTTAAGGTATAATGAATGGGTGAGAGGAAGGCAAATTATGACCTTGTTTGGGTGCTCGATTCATGTGTGTTATTTATATGCATCAATTTTATCGTTGTCAAGTATTGATGACTAGATTTTAATATATATAAGTATTAAGGAGTGTCATTATACAAATATTTTCACTTGATCCATTTTCCACCATGAAATTATGTATATGTTTTTGGTTTGTATATTCACATACCTAATGTGAATATTTATCATAGACAATATCATGGTTCTCAAATGAAATAATGGGTCTATATATACATATAGTGTGAATTGTACCAATTAATCCATATATTGGATGTTCTTCCTTGGTTGTAAATTCATAAGTAGATGAAGGAGAATGTGCAAATTAAGTCATATGCACCTAAGGTGGAGAAGTAATATATTGAGCCTCATGATTAGGAAAAGGTTCATTAGATATATGAAACTTAGAATTTCCATTTGGTTCTATCTATGACTCTTATGTATCTATATTAACATCAATTTCTTATCATGTATCAATTGGTGTATTTTAGTTCATAAGTTAATGAATCTATTAGTTAGTTATCCTATTAATCAATGATAGTAACAATATGCATTACTATTGAATCCATTATATCAAGGCTTACTCATATCAACATATTTTTTTGGATGAAGAGATATGAGTTTACAATTAATTAAAAAAATTAGCACTTTGTTAGGAGGGTATGGTAAATATGTAAACTTCCTTCTTGGTGGAGTAAACAAAACAAGCATAGATTTTTGTGAAACTACATTAATTAATTCTATTGTATCATTATTATTATCATTGACTTATGATTTAAACATTGGATTAGTTGGAAATTGTGAACTAATAGTGGTTGGAGGGTTAGACCCATAATTTTGTTTACTCATAGTGAGAATCATGACGTATTAATCTTTTATTATATGATATAAATCATCAAATGATTGAAACTTATTAAACATTATATATTCATGTATATGAGAAATCAAGTTTTGATTTATTATGTCTTGTAATTATTTATCTACCATTTTAATTTCCATATTAGACATCGTAATACTATATCCAAGCACTCAATCAGTGATAAGATCATTTGATCCTTATGTAATTTTTATGATTCATGCATAAGACATATTCTCATTAATGTTGATTTAAAAGTGTGATAGAAACTAACTATCCAATAGGTTAAAATCATGAATGAATTGGAAATGTAAATCATAAAACCACCATAATACATAATCATTAAGAATTTATGGGAAAAAATTGTTTAATATTTTTTCTTAGATGTGTAGTCCAAACAGGCTACATGAAAGGATTAAATATGTTATTAGGGATCACCTTGGGTGAAAATAAACCTATTGGTAAAGGATGGGATGAAATATCATGGCCTTATGGAATTTTCAATAATACATGAGAATCTATAGTAAATCTTACTCTAGAGATATTATATTATAACTATGTAAGCTTGTTTTGAATATCAATGAGTATTTAAACTAATGTTTGAGAATTAAGAATAACAATATGTGTAATATTAGGTGATGTGATATTAGTTTTAACCTTATAAGGTATAAAATTATGCTATGTAGGGATAACAAGTGTATTATAGGGAGAATTGTGTGTTGCCCCCACACCAAGGGTGGACATCATGTGTGTAACAAAAGATAAAGACATAAAATGAATATTATATATAGTCTAAATGTACCTATAAATAATAAATTAAAATATATATAGGTCCCATGTTGTTTCTCCTTAGATATGACAACCTTAGTAAAAAAATATAATTTCATCTCGAGTTACATGTAAAAGTGCAACTTACAATTATGTATGTGTATTAAGATATTTATTTAATTTTTATTTATCAAATTCATCAAATATACCAAAAAAAATTAGTTCTTATTTCATTATGAAAAAAAAATTAATAATATAGTTTGAAAATAAATTAGAAATTAAATATTGAAATTTAAAACCATAGGAAAATAAAAGGAAACCTTAAGGAAACTCTAGTTTTGGTATGCACACTAGAAGGAATAGGTTCACAACATATTTTAATGAATTTGGGATTAGCATTACCTTAAATACCATATTAATTTTTAGTAAATAAGATTACTTAAGATATAAAATAATCATAAAAATGGGATTGTAACTAGATAAATATAGTAACATGTTTTTTTACTATTGTAATTGATGTCAAAGGAACATCTTACACGAGGTTGATGTCACTAAGAGAGTGTGATTAGTTAGTCGCGTGTTGATGAGACAAGAAGAAATGATGGAGTATTTCCACTTAAGGATGTTTTCATGAAAGATAATTTGAAAGAAACTAATGCCTTATAGTTGCATAAAGGTATACATCTTTGAGTAGCCTAAAACTTGTCATGGCATGAAAAGACCTTGTGAGAAGGTATGAACATGATGGATTGATGATATGAGTGAACACAAACATGAGTGGTTTCATGATATTTACTGATCCTCTATGTGAAGAATTGGATCACTCATGAGAGTATTAGGGTGAGCCTATGGGGGTAGGACCTTTAGACCAAGTCTGTACCTAGACCACTCCTAGACCATGTTTGGCCTAATGAGGTATCATGATATGTTGTCAAGGCATGTGAAGGATATAAGGAATTTTTTAAGAATTATATATGTTGTTTGAGTATGTTAGTGAGGTATAGAGTTTATGAAAATAGGCATGAAGGTCAATTTTAATCCCCTAATGTGGTTTGTAGGTCAAGGTCTAGAGAGCAAACAGAAAAAGTGTGGCCTAAGGAGGGGTCATGATCAAATTGTAAGAAGTTTGATCTCATTTAAGAATTTTTAGAGGTGAGGTATGTTGTTTTAATTTTTTTCATGTGTTTTTAGGTCATAGTATGAAGAACAAGGCATGAAAACTTGTTTGAAGGTCTCTCTAGTGCTCAAAATGTAGGGTTCTCAACCCAAGAAGGATTGTCTTCTTCTCATTAGCTCATCAAACCTTTACATGAGAACACAATAAGTTAATGGTAGATGGGTAAAGGTCACATATCAATATTATAGACATTAAATTTTGGATTGAGGGGCTATGCTTTATGAATGCTTGTTAAGAGTGGAAATCAGTTTAAACCTTCTTAGAACCCTAGTAAGGACCTAATGCTAAAGATGTTGCTCAAAAATAATAAATATGGATTGAATTTATCAAGTAATATATTTTATATTTTATTGGACTCTCCTAGGTACCTCTAGATTATATTGGTTAGAGAGAGGAGAGAGAAAATGTTGAGTTACAGGCTTGTTTCTAAAGAAGTTACTATAGAAGTCAAAATTTGCATTAGACATAGTAATAAAATGAATAGAGGAAGAAGATAGAGACTCTTTTATAATGTACATTAAGGTTTATGGATATTATCTATCCTTCAAGCCTGCTAAACTGGTCATCCAAGTTATCCAGTCACTAACATTCCTAACTTTGTAAACAATGGAAAACCTAGGTAAAAATGAGAAGATGACTAGTGTAGAGAGGATTAAAAAGCAATTTAGTAAAGAATTAGTCCAGAAACCATGAAACATGTATAAATAACTAACCAACCAATCATATATGTTCCTATGGGAATTACAAAGGATAGAAAGAAATAAATGAAAGAAAGCAACACCATATTACCTTCCCAAATGGATTAACCATACCCATGTGGCTAAAAAACATATTCTACCTTAATCAAACATCCTTGTATTTGTCAAAAATGGTGGTACACTCCTCTAATTCCTCAAGAACACTCCATAAAACCTAGGCTCTTGATTGTAAACCACTAAACTAGCATATCAATGAAGCTTTGTGAAAACAATTTAGCATTATAATTGTGCAATGTTCAAGTTTTAAAGATATTTGAGCATAATAACCTTGCACAAAAATAGCTTAGAAATGATGTCCATGGCCTCTTTATTTATAGATTTTTGAGACTAGTCAAGATCAACCATGACCGTCCATATCAAGATTGAGATGTGTGGTTGAGGATAATCCTAATATTTTGAATCAAATCCATAATTATCCTCAAGATGAACTTGGAAGAAGAGGCATTGAAGAGGCATGGGAGGAATTAACTAGGCATGGGTGACCCATAATCTTGATATTTTATGCAATTATGACTTGATGGATACCACCTAATAGATGATGTCACTAGGTGATGCAGATAAAAAGAATCAAGTTTTAAAAATAAATATTCAACAACTCTCATGGAAAATACACTTAAGCTCCTGATTTGGATTAATTAGCCTTAAACAAGGTTAATCAACATTTGTGCAATTATTTGAAAATTGACCCTCAATCAATCAAAATGGTCATAAATTCATATTATTGGGTCATAATTTGACTACAAAGGAATTAGAAGGTGATGTTAGATGCATTAGAACCTTATTACCATTTAGGATGTTACCAATATTAAATAATAAAGGTACATGATCTGTACTAATGAAGTAGAAGAAAAGAGTGATCTAGAACACTAAATGGCAAAATGGTCATTTTGAATTGAAATGATCTAATCAAAGTTAGGTGGCCCATGAAATGCATTTCCCTATTTAGGGATACTTTAACTTAAATTATAACTTGTAAGGGAAAAGTTAGAACCATTTAGGGCATTTTATATATTTTGACCTAAAATATGTATTTGAGTGAAATTCAAGTAAGATTGACAATTTCAACACAAATGGTGTTAGGAATTGGATGTCTAAATTTTGCCCCTATTTGAGAAGGCATAATAAGACATTTAATCTAAGAAACATATTTTAAAATAAAAGAGTTGTCAAGAAGAAATTAGAATAGACCCATGATTCCCACTCAAGAGGGCATGCTAGGATGAAAGAGAAGGATGAACTCTTGAAAAGAGAGAGAAAGTGAGAGATTAACGCAAGGAATAGATCACATCCAGATGAGATAATGCTTGCACACATGATTAAAATCAATGATCAAAATATAATTAGAGGTATAATAGGCCATAGAGATGGGGGGAATGGGAAATATACAATCCATAAATGTAAGGGACACACTGTAAATGTACCCAATGTGAGAGTACAAGCTATGTGCTTATGATATTCATCAATCCCAAGATAAGATTCACACTAAAATATTTCCATCACGGGATTTAATGTGGAGAGCTTAGAATTAGAGGAAAAGGGAGAATGTTCTACTTCAAGAAGCAAAGCACCACTAGAATGGGGTCTCTAAAGAGAAGATTATAAGAAGTACTATAGTAAAGCATATTTGATCGTGATAAAATAGTTGTGCCCCAATAGGGAAAATATTGATCATTGACAAAGAATAAATAATGACTTACCCATATAGAGATAATTTGATTCAAATGGTGTTCAGATGTTGTTCCCTAACATGGTTAATTGGAAAGCAA
The DNA here is from genome assembly GCA_037957365.1 of Torreya grandis. NCBI lineage: Eukaryota > Viridiplantae > Streptophyta > Pinopsida > Cupressales > Taxaceae > Torreya > Torreya grandis. The sequence continues at coordinate 734,771 of JARHVA010005266.1, read as the reverse complement.
AATAGCTCAAGGATATAATTGAAAATATAGGTTAAAGTGAGCATGCAAAAATGTATATGCAATGGTGTAATGACTTAGAAATCCATATAAAACTAAGCATATCAGAATGCACATAGTAATGAGAGAGATGAAAAGAATAATGGAGATAGCTGAGCTAACCTCAATAGAAATTGAGCATTGCCTACATAGTTCCATGGACTCATGTTCCAACATGAACGTCAAGCCAATGTAGTTCACCCAAGTTAGGGAGAGAATGGAATGATGAATGATGAAAATGACCAAGAATTGATTATACTCAAAATGTATGTGAAAATATGTATGTCTAAGCATAGATAAATAATCCTAAAATGCATGCTACCTAGAAGCCTAATTCCATATCATGAACCTAGGTTTTATAAATTGTTCTTGAGAATCGTTCATCAGAGTTAATATTAAAGTTAAGATGTTGAGACTTGAGCATAAAGTGCTTGATATAGAAAAATAAATTAGGCACCATAAGTATGAATAAATTATAATGACATAAGGTTCCAATTGGATTGATCCAGTTCAAATGTGAATACCTATAACTAAGGATAATGGTAAAACAATGACCAAAACCAAAGTTACAGTGATTTACATTTAAAGAAAAAAGAAAAGACAAAGAAAAAGATAAACACAAATGAACCTAGATTGAAATCAAGTTATGATTTGAAGTAGGAGCAAAAATTTTAAAAAATAAAAGGCAAGAATGTCTTAATGACATGAGACCAAGATATGAATAATCAAGATCCATGTGGACTATCAAGGCATTCTGAAACACAAAATAAATAAGTAAAAAAAAAAGACAAGACACCAACAACAATCAAAGAGACAAAATGGTCCAAGAACAATGTAATAACATGGGATCAAGGTATAAATAATCAAGATCTATGCGAATCATCAAGATGTTCTAAAACAAAAAAGAGATAAGCAAAAAAATGATCAAGGAAACATAAGACCAAGAAATAAAAAGAGAGGAGAATAAATAAAAGGAGAGGTTAAAAAACACAACAAAACACCAATAAAATTAAACAAATCACCAAGAAAACCTAAATAAACACACACAAACAAAAACCAACTTAGTGCTGGTTAAAGACAAATGTTCATGCTTGTGCGGTAGAGGCGTTACTTTATACCACATCATAACAAAGAACAATGACACAAAAATTGTTCCCTAATTAAAGAGAAACAATGACAAAAGAAATGGGGGAAGAGAACAAAAGGAAGGGGTTGGCTAAGCTGACTCTAGATGTGTAAGACAAGTGGATGCTGCCTACATAGCTCCATGGATGCATGTTCTAACATGAACTTCATGCCAAATTTAGTTCTCCTAAGAAATGGGATAAAGTAAAATGATGATCAGACCATCATTATTAATGTTATAGAATAATATGGAAGATATGACAAACAAATGAGAATGATCTAGTAAACAAGAAGCTAATGAGATGAGAAAGAATGATCTTGCAAAATTGCAAGTGCATGGGACAAGATAAGATGAACTAGTGTTTCTATGCTTGTAAAATGGGAAGATAGTTCAAACTTAACAGTTGCTCAAAAAATGGTGAGATCATTCTAATCTTAATAGTTGCTCATAAAATGGTGAGAGCATTCTAATCTTAATAATTTCTCATAAAATGGCAAGAGCATGGGATGGTGGAATAGGAATGTACAAATGTACAAAATCATGAGACTATTTTTATTATTTTATGGATCGTGTTCTAATGTTTTTGGTATTTTCAAAGTATTTTTAATGTTTTTGGTGTTTTTGGGATAAAATATGCACAAGGTGGGACCATCTAGTCAAGGAGATGCACATCCTAAGAGTAGAGGTTCCAATAAGACAACTAAGATGACTACAATGGCCCATGCTCATAAATTAACGAGTGAGGATCTTGATAAAACAAGAAAACAACAAAATACTTGTACTAAAAAGATGCAGTTGTTCACCTGTTAGAAGTTACACATGATTATCCTAGTTGAACTGCTTTATAGAATCACTATTGAAGATGTTCATAATGCTTATGAGACATAATATAGATCATAATTGGTCAAGGGACAAAAAATGTTCAAGTTTATAACATGTCTTAGACATAATAAAATATGCATCTTTGAAGAGAGAAATCCATAATGGGATGAATAATATGTTTATAGTGCCAAGAGTTCAAAGCCTTTACCATTGAGATTCATGAAAAGTGGACTAGGGTAGTATAAAATGTATTTAAGGTAAGATAAAAGGGTGGGATAAAATTACGATAGCATAAGTTTCCCCCAAGTCAAGGGTCTTATAGAAAATGGCTCAAAGATGTTCATTCATAGAACCTCTTAAGGTGTAAGATGTTCATGGGCTTTGAAACTTATTCACCATTAGGTTTAGCGAATTGATATGCTCTTGATCCATAGTTTGCCATGACAATGTATGGTCTTAACCAATTAGGCTAAAACTTGCGTTTCTTTTTGGGTTCAACATTCATGTTATTTTTGGTTCTCTTTAAAAAATAAGTCACAAATCTCAAATTATCAAGGGAGAATGTGTTTATTGTAGGTCCTCCACAATCTATTCTAATAGGCCTTCAAGTTTTCCAGGGTAGCCAAATGCTTACCATCAAGAAGTTCTAGTTCTTGTAGCTATGAGGCTCTATAGTCTTCATCAACTTCAATGTGTTCTAGTGATATTATTAATGATGAGATCTCAATATTGACTAAGATGATAGATTTAGTGCCAAAATAAGGGAGTATAGAGTAGCTCTAGTTGGGGTGTGATGATTGGTTCTATAAGCCCAGAGGGTTGGAAAGAGTTGCAAGTGCCAATTATGGTTAACATCATTGATAATATTTTTTAAGATGGCTAGAATGGTTTTATTTGAAGCTTCCACTTGTCCCTTTCCTTGTGAGTTATATGGAGTGGATTTCTTGTGCTTGATCTTGAATTTTTCACAAAGAGATTTCACATCTTGGTTTATAAAGGATCTGTCATTATTAGATATAATACAGGTTGGGATGCCATATCGGTAGATGATATGATAATGAATGAATTTGGCTATTTATTTCCTGATAACATAAGTGAGAGGAATGGCCTCAATACATTTGGTAAAGTACTCAATTTTACTCAAAATATGCTTATGTCCATCTGAAGATGTTGGGTTAATATTCCCAATGAGATCAAGACCCCATGTGTAAAATGGCCATGGTGTTGTAATCGACTGCAATGGTATGGAAGGTGCATGTATCAAGTTTCCATGTTGTTGATAAGGAACACATTTATTTACATAATTACAAGAAATTATCTCCATTTTGTGCCAATAATATCCTATTTTGAGAAGTTTCTTTACTAGGACTACACCATTGGTATGGACCCCACACATTCCTTCATGAACCTCCTTTAGTGCCAGCTTGGATTCTCCCAAAGATAAAAATTGAAGAAGCATTCCATCATAAACTTTTAGATAAAGCATGTTTCTAAGGAGGATATAATGTGTTACGCAATGAAGGAAAAGTTTTTGTTGGTTATTGGAAAGGATGGCAGGAAAAACATGGCTATGGAAATAATTATAAAAATCTTGGTATCATGGTAGCTCAGGTGAGAGATTAGGATCAACAATGGTGTATATCCACTCTAAATCTGATAAAATATGTGCTAGCTAAAGAAGATTTTCAATCAGGAGATAATACTCTTTAACACTATCATGCATTTGAATCATGGAACCAATTGTTTCCATGGCATTGGCAAACCTATTTTTGACTTGTGGAACTTACTCAAATTGTAGAGATTTAAAATGTATTTTAAGGCTATCAAAAATTTTCTTGTAACAAACAAGAGTATCATCTCTTGTTTGATACTAATCAGTTGTCTAATTTATGATTAGCTATGAATATACATAGACGTTTAAGATTTGAATATCCAACTATATGGCAAGATGGAGACTTGTAACCAATGCCTCATATTTGGGCATATTGTTTGTACACTATAATTGTATACAGAAGGATTTTGGGATCAAATCCCCTTATGGTATTATCAAAAATATGATATATCTAGATCCACTAGATGTGAAAGATCCATCAAAATAGAGTCTCCACTATTCAGGGTCTTGTGATGCTTATTCTATCATCATGATAGAATCATCTGGAAGGTCAAAGTTGAGAGGTTGAGTGGCTGTAATAGGAGCTTCTACAAGTTGGTCCACAAGAATATAACCTTTGATTGCCTTCTAATTTTGGTATTAAATATCAAACTCACTAAGAAGCATAATCCATTTATCCATGCATCCTTAGAGATCTACTTTAGATAAGAGGAACTTGAGAGGATATATGTTGGTGATAACAAAAGTTTTATTATTTAGCATATAATGTCACAATTTCTAAATGGTGAACACCATAGATAAACATGAATTATAAATAAGCATATACTTATGTTCATAGGCTACCAATGTGTGGCTTAAATAATAAACCATGTGTTCCTTACCATGATCATCATGCTGAGCCAAAAGTGTCCCCAATGCATATTCCTTGGCCGATATGTAAATAAGCAGTGGATTTCCTTGTGTTGGAGGTCGTAAGATCAATGGATTGGACAAGTATGTTTTAAGCTTTGGAAATTTTATTTGACAATATTAATCACACTAAAATGTCACCCATTTATTTAAGAGATGGGTAAATGGGTGGCACTTATCGGCTAATTGAGAAATGAACCTGCGTATAAACTGGATCTTGCCTTGTAGACCCTAAAAATATTTAAGATTGTTAGGTGGAGGCATTTCCATAATAAAAGTGACCTTTTTAGGGTTGAATTCAATCCCTCATTGTGATACAATGAACCCTAGAAATTTTCTTGATGTGACTCCAAAGATAGATTTCTCAGGATTCCAGTGGACTTTATATGCATGAAGCCTCTCAAATATTCTTCATAGAATGTCAAGATGTCTAACTCTTGTTATTGATTTTGATAGTATATCATCAACATAGTCCTCAATAATTTCATGCATCATGTCATTAAAGATGATAGTCATTGCATGCTAATATGTGGCTCCAACATTCTTCAAACTGGATGGCATGACTTGGTAACAAAATGTTCCCCATGGAGTGGTGAATGTCAGCTTATGCTAATATTCAAGGGTAATATTGATCTGATTGTAATTGGAAAATACATCCATTAAGGATATCATCTCATACCCAGCATTTGAGTCGACAATCATGTCGATGTTGGGTAGAGGAAAATCATCTTTGGGACATGCCTTGTTGATATCATGAAAATCAATATAAACACATATGCCTAGGGTCTTTTTACTTACTAGAACTATGTTAGAAATCCATTTAGAGTAGTCCAGTGGTTTGATAAAATTGGATCCTAACAAATTCTCCAAATTGGCCTTACCCAAAATGGTGATTTGTGGATGCATCTTTCTTAAATTTTAATTGACTAGTTTAGCATCAGGGTGAACAACTAGATGATGCACAACTAAATATGGATCCAGGCCTAACATGTTAGAATATAACCAAGTAAAAATGTATATATAATCCTTAAGAATGGATATAATATGCTCACATTTTGCTTCATTAATGGAAGCTCTAAGATAAACATTTTTGGGATCCTCATGGGTTCCCAAATTCACTTCTGTTGTGCTATCCATAAGGAGTGTGGATCTATCTTCTAGAATTATAGGCAATGTATGGTCATGATCATCTTCTTCTGCTATATCTTCTTTTTATTCCTCCCAAAGATCTAGATAATATGAAGAATCAGAATCTTCCTTCTCAAGTAAAGGCCAATTGACAAAGACCTATAGAAAGTCAAGAGCAAGACACTCAAATATTTGATGTTGTTCTGAAGAGATGCTTGTACTAGTTATAGAACTTGGGCTAGATGGACTTTCTACATCCTAAGGGGATGAGCAAACTTTCCTACCTAGAAGCACCTAAAATAGGTTTTCACTCAAAGGCTTATCATTTTCTTTACTTTTTCCCTAATCAAAAAGTGCCTACTCTCCAAAGTAGGTAGAAGGATTTAATGAAAAATCAAAACCCTATTTATTATCACCAATGGGGAATGCATCTCATAGGATGATGTATTCTAAAATTAATTCTTCATTTTAAAACTCATCAAGGCATATGACTAAATTTTGCTAATCTCAATCTATGAGTTAAGGATGGCAAATACAAATGTTAAAATGAGGGTTTTATTTAGGATGTGAAGCACCAATGGTAAAGATATAATGTCTTGCTTCAGGAAGGGAACCACCACTAGGATGGGTTTTTGCTTTAGGATGGGAAGCTCCAATAGGACAATTTTTTGCTTCAGGATAGGAAGCTCCAATAGGCATTATGGTCAATATGGCATTTGAATTAATAAGCTCATCAAAAAGGCTATAATGAGATGTTGCATCATTGCTAAGAGTCTCGTTACCAGTCACTTTTGAATAATCACTACCAAATGTTATGAGGTCATCATCTAGTGGTTTAAATCTAAGACCATGATTCCCATTGACAATTTTGACTAATAAGGGCTCTAAAATTCCTTGCACCTGGGGGCCAAGGCCTTTCCCTGTATAGTCAAGATGATCCATTATCCTGTTAGGGATAGGATACTTTAGATTCTAAAAACAATCTGCAAGGCCCTTATAATATAACCAATCTCCCTCAGAAAAAGCCTCTTGATCTTTCTTTGGTACAATTATAGGCACAAAAACCATATGAGGTTTTGTTTGCTTCTTCTTTGGTTGCCAAACTGATCAAGTCTATTAGGAGTTTAGGGATTTTTAGGATTACCAAAATTTTTAGGGGATTTTGATAATTTTGTAATATGGAGGACATCTTTTAGATGATATGTGGAAATGCCTACATTTTTAATAACAACCTGCTTGGCCAGAGCTATAGGAAATGGATTAATTGAAGTGGAGGCTAGATCACCAAGGTCTATATAATTATATGGAGATGGATGGGAAATGATGGATTTATTCTTCTTTGTAATGAATTTAGGGCCTAGGCAATATTTATAATTATGTAACTCTGCTTCAATATGTTTGCATTATTGGTATGGCTACTGATCAATAGGAATAATAACCTCAATCCCATCATGGGGAAACTTAAGGCATTGGTGAAGAGTAGATGGAGCTACTTGTACTTCATGGATCCAAGGACAACCAAGAAGTATGTTATAAGGAAGCAAAATATCCATAATATGGAATAATTTGTGATGAGAAATAGCCCCAACCATGACTGGTAACTAAATTATCCCAGATGACTCCCTCTCAATGTTGGCATAAGCCTTTATTTTAATAGTCTTTAGCTAAATGTCTTTATCTATGTAACCCGATAATTACACCAATTTAAGAGATATGATGTTCAACCCTAAACCATTATCTACAAGAACCCATTTGATCTTATAATCTACAATGATTAACTTAATATATAGTGGGTTATTGTGATTTGGGCCAAGGGTGGACATGTCCTTTGATGAAACATGATTTACCAAAATGAAGACAAATGTCTAATTAGGTTTTGGAACTGTCAGGGTTTATATCATTAGGCACAACAGACTCTTGTAAAAGTTTGTTGAAGATGGATGGACATTAGATATTCGTAAGAGTTCTAATATGGAAATTTACGTATGGGTTTTATCTAATTAGTCTATTATACTATAAGGCCTTTGAATAGTGGATTGAACTAGTTTAGTATTTATTGGGATAGTATTCGGCTTTGGAACCATTGTCACAATGTTCTCATTGGGTTTATGGAAAGAAGTGGGCAAAGGGCCCTAAATGGTAACTCGTGGGTGTCTAATTGTAACCGCACAACCTAGAGGTTGAAAAGAGTCATGATAATTATAAGAGCAAGGTAAAGGGCCTTGGATGGTGATTTGTGGGTGATTAATGACATTTCTATAATTTTGGGTCAGCGAGGAACCTCTAGAAGAATGGTACTATTGTTCAGGATGAGTAACCTATGCAAATGGAGTAACAACATGATGATCCAAAATTGACATGGTATTACTAGGGGGAGAGGGTGCTAACCCTATAATGATGGGTCTCATGTTTTAAGGAATATGAGATTGTCCACATGAGCTCACAATAATAGTGGCAATGTGGATTATATCAATGCATCCCACAGTGTTATTATAGTCATAAGGCACATTGTTATAAGTCACATTATCAGTGTGGGTATCATGATATCGATTATGCTCATTACGATTCTGACCTTGTTGTTGGTTTTGATTCTACCTCTATCCTTAATTGTGACCATTTTGATTTTTTCTTGGTGGTGGTGGATCAGGTCGAGGAAAGGGGTTTTTGTAGATTCCCATATCCTGATTTTTGTCCCAATTAGGGGCCAAATTAATTTCTAGCTCACCATTTTCAATAAAGTCCTCAATAATATGTTGCACTTGAATGCAATGATATGTGTCGTGACCAACAACATGATGAAATTTACACCATTCATTCTCTTTGTACCATTATGGTTTTGGTTGATCTTGAGGAAATGACCTTGATACTAGCCATATAACTAAGTTAGCTTTAATGAGCTTTTATAATACTACTTCAACTGATTTTCCTAATTTACTAAAGACTCTAAAATTGTTATAAAATTTCCCTCATGGAGTTTGTCTTTACAAAGTAGGTAGTAGATTTGAGGGAGTTAATTATACATTTGGAGGAGGCATAGTTTGTACCATTTGTACATTTCTTATTTCTATCACCCCATTTCCAACCATGTTCTTATTTGTGTAAAATCCCTTAGACTTATCCTACATAATTGTTTGAGGGGCTAATGATTTAGTCTGATTATATGCTTGTCCTTATGTAAAGATCTTAAAAATGCCCATATCAATAAGAGCCTTCTCAATCTACACTCCTTTGTCAATAATTTATTCAAATGATTTAACACAAGCTAACCATAGATTATGTACAAATTCAGAGTACAAATTCTATGCAAAGATATCAACAAATTATTTGTTTGGTAAATTATGTTTAAAGTGGCCTGCCAATGCTCTCCACCTTTGTAGATATGCAACAAAACTTTCAGCATTACACTATTTAGCTTTTCATAAGTCAACAATGGTCAATTCATGTTATATGTTGCATGAGAAATGGTTAACAAACTTTTTTGAAAAGTCGTTCCAATCCACAACTGATCCCTTAGGTAGTTTAAGTAGCCAATCAAAATCTTGTATCACTAAACTTCATGAAAATAGTCATAATAAGTACTCGCTACTATAAGCAACCTCCTGATACAAGATGAAGAATTCTTGTATGTGTTCATGCAGATCTCCTTTCCCTTTGTATTAGTCAAATTTGGGTGCCTCAAAATAAGGTGGAAAGGGGTTTTGGATAATAGATAAGTTAAATGGATATGGTCATATCTCATTGAATTTATACTTTTTGAATCTATTGTTCATATCCAATATTTAGACAATTTTCTTCATAGAATTCCATTCTTGCATGTTTGGTGCATTTGTGGATTGGATAATATGTTGTTGTGGTGGAATGTGCCCCTGATTTTATTGCTATTGGGGTGGAATGTGCCCCTAGTTTTTTTGTTGTTGGGGTGGAATATGCCCCTAATTTTGTATCGATCTATAGGGAGCGTATACCTTTTGATCCATGATTTGGTTCTGATTTACTACTTGAGTTGAGAATATAGGCCATTGATTCTTGGATTGTGAAACATTTCCTAAATTTGGTTGTTTTGTACTTTGTTGATTTTTTAAATGTCTATATTTATTTACCAATCTTTTGTTTGTTTGAGGTATTTCCTCAATTCAAACTAAATGTTTGGGTTTTTGAGTTTGTAAATTAATAAGAGGTTCTTGATGATTGAATAATGTATGTTCCATGTCAAATGGAACATATTTTAAGGTCTCTTGTGACTTTAACTAATCATTTAGATTACTTTGATCCACTATGGTAATGTTCTCATCCAATATTTGTTGCATACTATCCACCATATCTTTATGTTCTTTTAAAACCTTATTATGAATTAAAGTGGCAACTAGGGAGTTAGTTAAGTTTGTGACAAGTTGATATACATATCGTTGACTTATTATCTTGATCTTAGCTAGAAGATCTAGATTTTTGGGTTTTCAATCTATTTTTATTTCGTTTCCCTTGTTAGAAGAAGGTATGTGTATTTGTGAAAAAGCTTTCTCTTATTGTCGTTGTTCTCCTTCTCTAACCAAGATATGCAATTGTTCTGTAGGAAAGTCAGAAGGTAGTCTAGCACATGATTCTATCAATCTAAGAAGGGATTCATCTTGATCTTCTTGGGGTTGATATTAATTGTAATCATCTTCAAATCCTAATGTTGTGGGGATATCATCAAAAAATAATAGGGTTATCTTGACCATTAAAGAATTTCTCATCCTCATAACTAAGGCCATAAGATGCCCCACTATGAGTGAACCTTTGAGTAATGTCTAAAAAGAGCTATTCTACATGTTTGAATAACTTTGGACCAATGTTTGACAACTAATCAATTTATGCTTTGGCTTTCCTTTTAAACAAATGACCAATGTACCAATGAGACTATAAGGGAGGGTGGTTTAAAACCATGGACAATTTTATAAGATTTGGTTCACAAAATTACTCAACCTTTGGTAAAGTTAAAATCATATAAATTGGAAGAGAGTAAGGTAACTCAAAGACCCAAGGTGAAAACTAGTACACCAAAGCCTAGATCTTTTTGATACACCCACACTATAAAAGCTAGTTTCAACTTCAACAAGTTAACCCTAGAAGTTTAGAGGAAAGCTCTCTGAATTATGAAGAGGACAAAATGAACTAAGTAACTCAAGATGTAAAGACATATGTGTATCACTAAGTATAAATCTAGGACAAAATGGCCAACACAACATCACCACATGATTCTAGTAGGATAAAATATGTTCTAAGACCCAAAGCATGAGTGATACACAAGATAACTTGAGTCCACCAAGATGATAATGTGATTTTGAGTCTTAATAAACAACCTTCAATCTAAATAGAAAATTGAACCCAAGTTAAAACAAGCTTAGTGCATAAATGGTGAACCCACTTTGACACACCAACCCTTAGAGCTCAAAAAGGTTCAATTTTGAATGTGGATTATAAATGAAGGATTTAAACAAATTGGGTAAAAGTTTTAGACTCAATTGGACAGCATGACTGTGCCAAAGTGGATGTCATGACATAAAGATTTTGATAACAAATTAAACAAGGAAAAAATGAATTTTCCATTTGGATAGTGTAATGCCTTCTTTGCTCAAGAAAATTAAGGACAATGTGTTTTGGTTGAGTTCATTGAGTTAACAAGAAGTTTAGACACAAATCAAGACCGAGTAAGCTAATGATAAAAACCAAATGTCTTAAGTCTAAACTAACGAGGTACAATAAAGTGGGGTCTACTAAACTATCAAGTTTTGAACATTCTAGGGGAATCAATTGCATAATGACTTTCATGTAAAACAATGCAAAACAAAAGCATATATTTTGTGTTTGTATCACTCAACTTGTTGTAAAAAGGTCTAGTCCTTTTTACAACCACTACATCTTGTTGTTCACTCAGTGTAGTGCGATGTCCAAAGTACCACTTTGTCCTATGTGTAACTCCAAAGGAGTCAAATGAAGTCAGTGATAGGAGATGAAATGTTAGGTCAAAGATTACCTAAATAACTTGCATGAGGTGATGAAGTCCCCCTTACAAGCTAGGTTTTCATGAAAATAAAGAAAGCATAAAATAGAAAGTCTTTAGAGTCATTTTCAAGATCACCCAAACTTTGGTGAGTTTTTGGGGAGTGCTTTAGATGACTTTCTTTCTAAGCCTTGGACTGGGCTACTTACAATAAGAATGGCACTTTTGATTCCAAGGGTTTCCTATAGGGGACAAATGAAATAACATACAGACAACACTCCTCTTTTTACCAATTAAAAGTCAACTAAATAACTATTGCAAGTAGAAATTGACAAGTGTGTTCAATTTTAAACCTAAATGAAATGTTTGGTGGTGTTCATTTGACCCATTTGCCTTAGTTGAAAACTCTAAAAAAAATTATCAAAAACACCTAAATCCTTTGTTAAACACCAAAATAAAGTTTTTAATCAAATTTTAAGCATGAAAAAGTGATTTAATCATGTTTTGAGCAAATATCCTGCTTGGTTCTACAACAAAATTTTTAGCATGTCCCTTAGCTTTGAAGCCGTTTTGAGTTTGAAACAATAAATTTTAGAAAAAGAGGTCTCAAGCCTGTGTTTTTCAAAAAACATAGTTATCGACATCAGTCAATACCACTGACATCAGTTATAGCCAACCAAGATCTAACTAATTTCAGTTATGTCGATCGACATTGGTTAAGCCAAGTAATGAATGTTGATATTTTTGTCGATGTTGGTTACTATGCAAAAAATGTGACAACCAAAAATGGCAAAATAAAGTTAGAAAATCAATTTACAAGAATTTTAAAAGCTTTACTAGGTTTTTTAAGGTTACAAAAGGATCTCCTTCATGTGTAGGATGCATCTAGTCCCAATAGGCATGCCATTATGTGATCTAGGAATTTGACTAAAGAGAGGAAGGTTAGTATGGTGTTAGTTCCAAAATGAAAACAAAATGAAATAAAAAAAATAATATCATAACATCTCTAGGCCTCAACACTAGGGATAGCTTAGTTAATAATCATGAATGAAACACATAACTAAAATGCAAAAGAAAACTCTTTTACCTTCCTTGGATGCTCCAAAATGTTTTTTTGTGGTGGCTTGCTTGGCTTGTGCTCATGAAGTCCTTAGCAATGGAAGCTTGTCTACCTCCATCTCTCCTTGGCACCTTTGGCTTATGGCTTAGCTTGGATTGGAATCAATTTGGCATTATAACACTATTTTCTTGAAGCTTTTGGAACCAATCCTCCATTATAGCTTTTCACCAAAATAGCTTAGAAATGATGTCCATGGCCTCTTTATTTATAGATTTTTGAGATTGGTCAGGATCAACCATGACCATCCATCTCAAGATCAAGATGTGTGGTTGAGGATAATCCTAATATTTAGAATTAAATCCATAATTATCCTCAAGATGACCTTGGAAGAAGGGGCATTGAAGAGGCATGTGAGGCATCATCTAGGCATGGGTGACCCATAATCCTAATATTTTATGCACTTATGGCTTGATGAATGCCACACCATAGATGATGTCACTAGGTGATGCAGATAATAAGAATAAATTTTAAAAAATAAATATTCAACAACTCTCATGGAAAATCCATTTAAGCTCTTGATTTGGATTAATTAGCGTTAAATAAGGTTAATCAACATTTGTGCAATTATTTAAAAAATGACCCTCAATCAATCAAAATGGTTAGACCGTCATATTACTAGGTCATAATTTGACTTAAGAGGAATTTTAAGGTGATGTTAGATGATTTGGAACCATATTTCCATTTAGTATGTTTCCAAAAAAAATAACAAAGGTACATGATGTGTACCAATAAATTAGAAGCAAAGAGTGATCCAAGCACTAAATGGCAAAATGGTCATTTTGACTCAAAATGATTTAATCAAAGTTAGCTATCCCATAAAATGAATTGCCCTATTTAGGGATACTTTGACCTAAATTGTCACTTGTAAGGAACAATTTTTAACCATTTAGGGTGTTTTATATATTTTGACCTAAAATGTGCATTTGAGTTTAATTTGAGTAAGATTGACAATTTCAACACATATAGTGTTAGTAATTGGATGTCTACAACTAGGAATTTGTTTTCATGATATAATGATGAAAACAAGTACATATAGATGTTTTTTTAGATTGGTATGTCTTATTCACTCTTTTTATAAATCTTAGAAGTTAGGTATAGTGGTGAAAATGATGACGCTAAATGGCTTGTCTAATTGAGTGAGGTCTATGTGTATTAAGGTAAATAAATTGGTCTGTAAGACCAATAGTTACCACTAGAATATATGATGTTTATATTTGAAGATGTTATTTAAATTTTAGAGGATAATTTTCATAAATTATAATTATTTTAATGTATTCATACTGGTGTTGGAGGTCTGAATCACCATGACTAATCTTTGAAGAACACTAGTAGTTCTAAGTAAGTGAGTTATAGAGACATTTTTGAGGCTCTATGATTTGAGTTAAAAATTCTAATGCATATGGTGATATTTTTAAGGAAATTTAATATTTTTATAAGTGATTTAATGTCATTTTTATGTGGCTAAATTATTTTTTATCTTCAGTTGTTCAAGATAGACTTCTCTATGTGTTCAAAGGCTTAATGTGAATGGGGATAATAGAGTGTTTCAAGTGGTGGTTGGACCTAAAAATTGTTATGGATTTAAAAATATGTTGGATAACACCTATTCAATTACTTTATGGAAATATTGTGCTATGTATAGAGGTGTAGAGTGTTCCAAGGGGTCATAAGATAACATGTCCTAAAGTAAGCCTAATGGAATTAGGTTTCCATGAGACCTAAATAAGAATTTGTCTATTGAGTAATGTCTAACATAATGTAATGATTTATTATTGATTATTTCCTAAGGATTATTGTTTGTCCAATATTATTTTGAAAGTGTGTGTGTCTGACCAAGAGGTGTATGAGCAAGAGGCTTGTATAAGAACAAGGCATTTTAGGCCTAATTATCAAGTTAGTGGAACATAGATAAAAGTGATTAAGATAGAAGATCCTTGAGTGGAAGAAGGTCATATATACCATGAAAATAGAGTAGAGAGATTGTCATGAATATCTAATAGGAGGTTTGAGTATGAAAATCAAGGTTATATGAATTGATCAGTCTTGAAGAGACCTAGTTGAGTGAAGAGACCTAAAAGATAGTTTGAGAGGGATAAGAGTGTGAATATATGAAGAGGTGGTCATCATTAGTTGGTTGAGAAAAATAGTGTTTTGAGGGTGATCAAAAAAATTATGTGCCTAAGTTGGTGCTAATTTATCTAGGGGGTTGGTTCCTCCTTGTAAGCCAGTGCTTGCTAAAAGCCTAGTCAAGTGGGTGCCTGGCTAGTTGGGGTTGGTGGTCCCTGTGGAGTTGGTGATTAACTAAATTTGGTTTTTATCTTATAGGAATATATTCTATTTATAGATATCAATAGTTTTTATTTTCCTTGAGGGTTTCCCACATATATGATATGTTCTTATTCATGAGTATGTTTGATTATATTTTGATTGATCTACATGTATGTGTGAATGGATCATGAATGATAAGTGGAATTGAATGAATGTTTTGAAGATTGATTTATTCCCCACTCTTATTCAATGTGATTTTAAAAATTGGTATTAGATGCTTTTCCTTTTAAGAGGGCCTAACATCTTGAAGGTGATCCTAAAACGATCAAGATGTCTAGTGATCAAGAATACAAGAAGTATGATGAAGCAATTTACTATGACAGTGATGAAAGAGAAATTGAAGTAGAACTTGAAGTTGAGATCATAAGTTCCCTAGATGAATTGAAGCATCAAAAGAAGAGAAATCATGAGTTGAGATATATGGTCAAGGATTTCAAGAAAAAAATTCTTACCTTGAAGAGTGACTGGATCAAAGAAGCTGAAAGGGATGCAAATATCATCAATAATATTAGGAATCAATTAGAAGGTGTCAATACAAAGTTTATATCAAAATAAGTTGAGTATGATAAGTTGAAGATAGAGCTATATTATTTAAATCTTGACCATGAGCATCTCATATATAATATGATCAAGTTTGAGAAAGAGTGTGAGAAGTTACAACAAGTTAAGAGCACCAACATGAAATTTAACTTGAAGAGATCAATCAAATAGCCTAATTCAATGAGGCATTCCAATTATTTCAATGGTTGTTATTTTATTTATCATATCTTTAGTCATAGATAAAGTGATTGTACAATGGTCTCAAGGGATGAGCTATCATGGGACCATGTGAGAAGGAGTAATCAGTCAAGAGGACTTAACAAGGTATATGGATCTTCTAGATTTCATAATAAGGTTCAAACATTTGTGTGGAAGCCAAATAAATTTAGGACTAATCACATTGATCCCATGATTCAAGAAGGATTATTTATTAAGGAGGAGTAAAAGAGTAAAGAGGAATCTATGCTAACCCAGGATATATTTCACATTCAAGATGAAGGAATGAAATGGTATATATATATATAGTGGTTGTCTAAGTAACATGATAGGAGACAAAAATAAGTTCATCTTATTAAATAAGAATTATGTAGGAACAGTGAGATTTGGAGACAACACAACTACCAATATAATTGGTAAAGGTATCTTGAGTTTCGACAATAGAAAGACCAAGATAGAAAATATGTTCTATGTGGAAGGTTTGAAACCTAATCTGATCAATTTAAGTTATATTTACAACCAAGGACACACACTAGCCTTTAATGAAAGAGCATGTGAGATAAGGAGAGTCAAATCAGTGAGGCTATTTTCCAATCCTAAGAGGATTGATAACAATCTATATGTCTTGAATGTGATCAAGAAGGAGAGATGCTTTATGAGAAAGATGGATAAAAGTTATCTATGACATAGAATGTTAGGTCACCTAAAATTTGACAATCTAGTAAAGATAATTTGCAAAGCATGTCAACTTGGTAAGCATACTAAAAGAAGGCTCAAGTCCAAGAAAAAATATACTATACAACCCTTAGATTTAATAGACATTGATCTCTATGAGCCTACAATAATCTAAAGCATTCAACAATATAGATACTTCATGTTACTAATAGATGACTACATAAAAATGACTTGAGTAGCTTTTTTGAAAGAAAGGTCAATATCCCTTTGATAAGTTCAAGGTATTCAATGCCTTTGTTGAGAATGAGAAGAATGGGAGGATCAAGAGCCTAAGATTTGAAAAAGGATGAGAGTTTTTTTATAATGATTTTGATGAATTCTATGAGGTTCATGGAGTAAGGATACAATTATCAACAACTAGGATACCTCAACAAAATGTGGTAGTGGAAATAAAGAATAGGATAGTTCAAGAGATACTAATAGCTATGATAAATAATTATATATTAACTGATGGATATTGGAGAGAGGTAGTGAGCAATGTAGTCTATATTTTGAATAGAGAAAAAATAAAGACTAATGGAAATAAGACTCCTTATGAATTGTGGAAAAGTAGACCTAATAATATGAAACACTTTAGAGTGTTTCGGAGTAAATGTTTCATCAAAAGAGATGATGAAGACTTAGGAAAGTTTTATTATATATTTGATGAAGGTATATTCTTATGATACTCATCAATGAGCTCAACCTATAGATGTTATACCAAGAGGTTACATAAGATAATGGAAAGTACCAATGTGAAGATTGATGAGACAAGGAAATCACACTCACAGTCAAAGGATACATTAGAGAATATGGAATTTAAGAATGAATAGGAAACTATAGAGGTTGATGAGTATGAAGAAGTTTAGGAGAGACAAGACTCAAAATTCTCCTCAAGATAGATTTAAAGAGATCATCTTGAATATCAAATTATTGGAAACAAGAATGCAATTATGAAAACAAGGAGAATATTGGTAAGTAATCTAAATCAAGAGAATGTTTATATATTATTTAATATTGAACCTAATAACCTTATATAAGGAAGAAAAAACAAATCTTTGATAGGTGTTATGAATAAGGAGTTAGACCGAATAGAGAAGAATGATATTTGGGAACTAGTTCCTAGGGCTTTAGACAAGAGTACCATGGCACAAAATGGGTGTTTAAAAATAAGTTGAATGAAGATGGATAAGTCACTAAGAACAAGGATATATTTGTATGCAAGAGATATGCATAATTTGAAGGGGTAGACTTTGAGGATACCTTTGCAATAGCATCAAGATTGGAGGCCATCAGATTGTTTCTAGCATATGAAAGATTTAAAGGGTTAAAGGTATACCAAATGGATGTCAAATATATAATTTCAAATGGGAATTTATAAGAAGAGGTGTACATAGAGCAACCTGAGGGGTTCTCACTATCAGGTGACAAGAACTATGTTTGAAGAACAAAAAAGGCTCTTTATGGTCTAAAGTAAGCTTGTAGAGGTTAGTTTTCTAGGTTGGATACATATCTATTGGATCAAGCATTCAAAAGAGGAGTTGTATATAGTAATCTATACATATAGCTAGAAGATGACCATTAGTTGATAGTATTTATCTATGTGGATGACATTATATTTGGTGTAAAAATGATAACATAACCAAGGCCTTTGCAGAGGTGATAAATAAATAGTTTAAGATGTCCATGTTGGGAGAAGTATCATTCTTTCTTGGGTTACAAATCACTCAATCTAAAAAATGTATATTCATTTCACAAGCCAAGTACATAAAATAGATGTTGAAGAAGTTTGAGATGGAAGATTACAATCTAGTTAGTATACTTATGATCACAAGATGTAAGTTGAACAAGGAATATGAGTCTTCAAAGGTCAATCATACATCATATAAGTCAGTTATTGGAATTTTTCTATACACCATTACCTCTAGACCTGACATCATAAAAGTAATAGGTATTGTGGGAAGGTTTCAAGTATATACAAATGAAAATCATTTGAAAGTAGTCAAAAAAATACTCAGGTATCTCAAGGGAAATATGGATTTTGGGTTATGGTATCCAAAGAGTAAAGAGTTCAATTTGATATGTTATACAAATGCATATCAAATAGAAAGTATAGATGATAGGAATAGTACCAATGGAGGAGCTTTCTTCTTAGGTGGGTGCCAATTTCATGGATAAGCAAAAAGAAACCATCAGTATTATTATTTACTTGTGAATTTGAGTACATTGCAGCAAATTCATATTAGACTAAGGTCTTATGGATGAGGTAGACCTTAAAATACTACAAGGTATAGTATGATGGTCATAGCCCTATCTATTGTAATAATACAAGTGATATATGTGTCTCAAATAACCCTATCATGCACTCAACTAAAGGAATAATCACATTCCCATCAATTATTATTTTTTAAGAGATAAGGTAAGTAAACAAAGTGTTAGTCTTGAATATGTTTCTACAGAGGATCAGATTCCAGACATTTTGACCAAACCACTACCAAGGGAAAAAATTAAACACATAAGATAGCAATTGGGTGTAATTATTTCCCTTGGTAGTCATTAAGAAAGCCAAGTAATTAGGGGGAGATAATTAGGTGTTTCATTAGCTCAAAAATCAAGTGATCAATTCCAAGAAGGTACGCATGGAGATAGGGGGAACATGTTTATAATATGAATCATAAACTCATAATCCTATGTGTTAAGTGTTTTGATTGCAATGAGTGTGATCAAAGAAGTTGTAGACATCACTTTGCCATTTATGTCAAAGGGCCAAAAAGTTCAGAATGAGGGAGAAGTTCTAACAATTTTTGCCATCAATGACAAAGAGGGATATTATTTTGTATTGTCATTTTCATCAGAGGAGCATCTTGCATGAGGGTGATACCATTGAGAGAGTATGCCTAGTTGACAATTTTTTGATGAGAGAAGGGGCATTAATGGAGTGTTGTCATTGATGGATGTTGTCATGATAAAGAATTTAAAGGCAAAGAAGATAATTTGAAGGTAACTAATGCCTTATGATTGCATGAAGGTACATGTCTTTCAGTAGTGTAAACCTAATCATGGCCATGAAGAGACCTTATGAGAAGGTATACACATGATGGCTTGATGATATGAGTGTACACATGCATGAGTGGTTTCATGAGGTTGATTGAGAATGTATGTGAAGTATTGGATCACTCATGAGAGTCTCACGTGAACCTACATGGGTATGACCTTTAGACCAAGTTTGCACCTAGACCACTCCTAGATTATGGTTGGTCTAATAAGGTATCATGATCTATTGTCAAGGATTATGAAGGATGTATTTCCTTTTTAAAGCATGAGAATGTTTTTTTTAATATGTGAGTGAGGTGGAGAGTGTATGAAAAGAGGCATGAAGGTCATATTTAATCCCTAATGTGGTTTGTATGTCAAGGTAGAGAGAGAGAGAGAGAGAGAGAGAGAGAGAGAGAGAGAGAGAGAGAGAGAGAGAGAGAGAGAGAGAGAGAGAGAGAGAGAGAGAGAGAGAGAGAGGGGTCATGATAATATTTAAAGATGTATGAGATAGTTTAAGAATTTATAGAGATGAATTATGTTTTTTCAAATTTTTTCATGCATTTTAGGTCATATTGTGAAGGACAAGGCATGAAAAGTTGTTTAGAGGTCTCTTGGGTGCTTATAATGAAGGGTTATCAACCTAAGAAGGATTTTATTATGATCATTAGATCATAAAAAAATTTCATGGGAACATAATAATTTCATGGTAGATTGGGAAGGGTCATAGCTCAAAAATATAGGAATTAGTTTCTTGATTGAGGGGATATGCTTTATGAATGATTATTAAGAGTGGAAATAGATTTAAACCCTGTCAGAATCCTAATAAGGACTTGATGTTGAAGATGTTTATCAAAAGTGATTAATATGGATTGAATTTATCAATTAAGATATTGGAGATTGTATTGGATTCTCCCAAGTACCTCTAGATGGTATTAGTTAGAGAGAGGAGAAAGGAAATGTTGAGTTATAGGCTTGTTTTTGAAGAAGTTATTGTAGAAGTCAAAAGTTGAATTGGACATATTAAGAAAATGAATCGACTAATAAGATATAGACTCATGTTTGATGTCCATGAAGGTTTATAGATAGGTTATATCTCTTGAGTGTGAGAAACTAGTCATCCAAGTTAGCTAGTCACTAATAGGCCTAATGGTCTAAATAATGAAAAACGTAGGCAATAGTAAGAAGATGATTATGAATGTGTTTTCATGATAGAGTGATAAAAAAATGTACATGGAGATGTTTTTGGATACTTTTATGTCTTATTAATGCTTGGTATAAATCTTGGAATTCAATTATATTGGTGAAAATTATGAATCCAAATAGCTTGTCTAACTTAGTGAGGTCTGTGTGTAGTGAGACCAATATATTGGTCTATAAGACCAATAAATTGGTCTAAAAGACCAATAGTTTCCACTAGAACATATGATTTTTATATTTGAATATGTTATATAGATGTCATAAGATTATTTTCATCAATTTTAAGTCTTTGAAATTGGTCATAAAGGTGTTGGAGGTCTAAGTCACCATGACTGATCTTTGAAGAAAATTGGTAGTTCTGAGTGAGTGAGTTGTAGAGGTATTTTTGAGGCTCCATGCTCTGAGTTGAAGGGTCTAATGAATATTATTATATTTTTGAGGTAATTTATGCTATGTATAAGTGATTTATTATCATGGTTGTGTGGATAAATTATGTGTTATATTTAGCTGTTCAAGATAGACTTTTTTATGTGTTTAAAGGCTTAATGTGAACAGTGTTAATGGAGTGTTTCAAGTGATGGTTGGACCTAAAAAGTGTTATGGAGATCAGAGTATGTTGGATAAGGTTTATTTGACTATTTTATGGAAATATTTTTCCATGTATATAGGTTTAGAGTGTTCCAAGGGGTCATAAGATAACATGCCCTAAAGTAGGCCTAATGGAATTGGGTCTCCATGATACCTAAAGAAGAATTTGGTATATTTGAGTAAGAATAAACTAATGTAATGATTGTTTCTTGTTTGTAATGTGTCTTAAGGCCTATTTTGTAGCAAATATCAATGGGCAAGTGTGTTTGGATGACAAAGAGGTGTATGAGAAAGAGGCTTGTATAAGAACAAGGATTTTAGGCTTAATTAGTGAATTAGTGGAATATAGAGAGAAGCGAATGAGATAAAATATTGTTGAGTGGAATAAGGTCATATAGAAAATAAAAATAAAGTATATGGATTATAATTAATATCTAATATAAGGTATTAGTATGAATATCAAGGTCATATGATGTAATCAATCTTAAAGCGACCTAGTTGAGTGAAGAGATTTAGAAGATAGTTTGAGACGGATAAGAGTGTGAAGAGACGAAGTGGTGTTCATAATCTACTGGTTGAGTAATATATTATTATGAAGGTGATCAAAATAGTTAGGTGGGTGAGTTGGTAATTATTCATATAGCAGGTTGGTACCTCCTTACAAGTGGGTGATTGTTAAAAGCCTAGTCAAGTGGGTGCTTAGCTAGTTGGGGTTAGTGCTCCATGTGGAGTTGGTGCTTCATTAAATTTTAGTTTTATCTTATATAGATATATTCCATTTTCTTAGATTAGTGGGTTTTCTTCTGCTTGAGGGTTTCACACATAAATGATGTGTTCTTATTCATATGTATGGTTGATTGTACTTTGATTGATCTACATGTATGTATGAATGGCTCATGAATGATAAGTGAAACTAAATGAATGTTTTGAATAATTATTCATGCCCCCTCAATCATTGTGCTTCCAACAGTGCTATTTATGGAAAACACTAGGAGAATGATGTTCCCAAGATTTTTAAGATTAGTGTAGGTATTTTTGAGTGATATAGTCATATGAGATGAACTATAATAAGCATGTGAAATCATCGATATGGAAATAAAAACTATGTGCATGTCTACATAAGTCTATGCTCCCTGGATAATAATATAGTTAGGGCACCATTTGATAAATTGGATATTTAGCTACTATGTTTATAGTTCTATGACTATTTCAACAACTACTTCTATTTTTTATAAGTATGCTTGTATATTTGGATGACTTAAATTCCATGTTAATATTTTGTTTACCTTCCATTTATATGAAACCCTAGTTGTGAATTTTAGAACAACTATAAACTGAGATAATGTGTAAAAAGTAAAGTTTTATCTAATCTTATCCATCCCTTGTGACTTAATGTTTTATAAATATCAAATAATCTTATGAGGGAATCAAACCATTATCCCACCTAGTTGAGTGTGTGCAATCCTATATAATGCTAATATGTTATATAATTTTAACTATGGTTTTGAATACTTGAAAACTTGTGACTTGAACTTGAAAACATTCTTCATACTTTTTTCAAGACTTTATCATTTGAGGGGTTTCATATTTGGAAGAATTAGGTGGGTTCCTAGATGAATGCACAGTGGTTTGTAGAGAACTGCCAAATAGGTCCTAGATGAAAAGATGTTTAGGCTCGATGTAGTTATATAGTGGACTCTTTGTGTTATTTCCTTAGAACTAACTTGTGAAATGTGTAGGTTGATCCTAATGAAAAGTTTTAGATTTCAAAAATAGTTTTTAAATGTTATGGGGAAAAGTCTACATTAAGTGGACAAGTCTATGGTACCAAACCTATCTCAAAGGGTATCCAAAATTCAACAACAATGCCTTGAGGTTGAGAATCACTCTAAGAATGACAAAAAATATTTGAACAAAGGCTTGAAAAATTGTGTAAAATTAATAAAATTTTGTAAGGATCAATCCCATATATCAAATATTTTCTAGAGGAATGGTTAGAAAGAGTCATATAGATGAGTAAAAGTCAAGTGGTATAAGGGGTTTTTAAATCACACAATTCAACAACAATGCCCTGAGGTCTAGAGGAACTCTAGGAATGACTAAAACTATTTGATAAAAGGCTTGGAAATTTTTGTAAAATTAATTTTTTTTTGTAAGGGTCAATCCCATATATAAAATATTTTCTAGAGGAATGGTGAGAAAGAGTCATATATATGAGCAAAAGTCAATCAGTTTAAGGTTTTTTTAAATTGCACATTGTCAAGTTCTTAATACCAAATATGTGTGTATAAAATAGGCATATTTCATGATATTAATCCTATGCATGTGTAATTCATCTTGAATATAAAAATTTAAACTATATACATATATCTCAGTCATTTTCTCCTTTGTTTCATCAATGTTCACTTGAAGAGACATCATGTAAAATTCATTTGTGTAGTCTTGTACACTTAACTCTTAATGCCTTAAATTATATAATCTTCTGTAAAGGGTTTGAGGATCACCCATAGGGAGGTGCTTATATTTTAAGTTATTTTTAATCTTACATAAAGGCCTTATTATCTTCTTAACCATCATTTATCTTTATTTATGTAAGTAATCCAACCATATCATTGTGTGATCCTTCAATTTTCAACATGGAAATTTTACTTTATTCAACTCTGCCTTAATTTTCCATAAAAAACAATTCTCCATATTATCCAACATGTCTAAAAACTCCTCTGATTTTAGACTACTCCCATATTATGAAACTTCTAACTTGATTCCTTCATTCTTTTTTTGTAATGATCTTACCATCCTTTCTTCAATTAATTGTGATTTATCTTGTTCTTCCTCTTCTTGTTGAATTTATTCTTATTGATTTGTTTTATCCTCTATATTATCTTCTCTATGAATTTTCCTCCAACATGTAGTAATTATAGTAAGCTATAATTATATTCCACTTACCTTTGTCAATGTTGCATATTATTTTTAATTTGTGCATTTCCTCATCATCCTCTTATCATTTTATTTAAACCTTTTAATTTTTTTTTCTAAAATATAATTTAAAAATCAATAAGAATTGACACATAATATTAACTTGAATTTTATGCCTAGATATAAAGCTTTATTGATACCACATGTTGAATCTAAAATTACGAGGGAGCCAAATCAAGCATAATTATATAAACAATTATTAAGTATAAGATAAAATTCTATTCTTATTCTTCATAATTGCTTAAAAAGAAATATGTCTTTAAATAAATCATAACATGAACCTAGATTTATCATGCACAACTAAAAGAATTAGTAATATGATAATAACCAATGATATCATGACATATCA
This sequence comes from Torreya grandis, assembly GCA_037957365.1. Taxonomy (NCBI): domain Eukaryota; kingdom Viridiplantae; phylum Streptophyta; class Pinopsida; order Cupressales; family Taxaceae; genus Torreya; species Torreya grandis. Next base: position 710,094 of record JARHVA010005266.1, on the reverse strand, counting down.
ATTGTAAAAGTATAAAATATTTAATATACATATATTGATCACACTCATGTACATGTCATTTTAATAGTACCTTACATAATAATCATTATACTCATATTATACAACGTATCATACCTAAAATTAAATTTTAAACTTTTCAAACTATCCACAAACATAATTTTTAAATATTAATATAATACTATTTAAATGCCACATAAATATAAAATTAAGATACACAACCACAAAATCCTCTCTCACCCTTAATATATAGATATACAAAATAATATCTGAGCATCATGAAGACAAAAACAAAGAATGGTGGTTAAAAGCATCATGGAAGATCGGGAGAAGTTGAGCTGGAGTAGTTGAGCTGGGTTGAGGGAGAGAGTTGGGAGGAGCTTGAGGGAGTAAGAGATCCTACCTAAAAATGGTTGGGATGAGGATCAGAATTTAGAAGTGTTTTGAAGATCATCTACCTAAAAATGATTGTGTTGTCACTCCGGCCTAGCGGAGATAAAAGTTCAGATGCTAGGGGAAGGTTCTTCCATTTTCAGACTCGTTTGGGAGGTCAAATGTGGTAATTGACCTTTGTCAAGAGTTGGTTATTGAAGTTATTGTCTTTGATGTGAACACTAAGGTTGTGGAGGAGCGAGGCATTAAGAAGTTTTGTAATGAGGGTGGTAAATGGCCAGCTCTTGGTAAATAAGAAGTGTGGTTTAAAGAGAAATAGTAATGTTTCATTTTTTAGATTAAAATATTTAATAATATTATATAAGTTGGGTTCAATTATTTTTAATTTTTTGGGTAACGTAATAATAATATTATTAAAATAATAAGTATTTTTTCAATAATTTAAAGTAGTCTTAATAATATGATTAAATAATAAAAAAATATAATTGGGAAATTATGTTTTATTATTAAAATAAAGTAAGTTTGGAATTTGAATGAGAAAATGTATAAAAGAAGGTGGAGAAGTTTATTTTTGACATCTATCTATCATCTATCAATTAATTTATTTGATGCTAAGCATATTTACTTGTACACTCAACTCTTGAGGATAGAAATCCTCAATACTATTGTAATGGCTTCATTTAGGAGTCACATTGTGTATCAATAAATCATATTTCGATGCAAGAGTTACTTTAGAGGTTCAAAATTTAGTTTGGGACAAGTTGAAGGTGATCAAAAGAGATTTGACAACCATAGAAGGTGGGAAATTCAATTGAATAACTTTGATATAGTGGAAGATCAATTTTACACCCCTTGGGAGTTGGTAAATATGGTTGGCATCTTGTTGAAGGTCAATGTAATATTAGGACATGTTCTTAGTGGATCATTTCAACAATAACAAAACTCTAGAGGTGTGGTGAAAGGCATCTAGGGTTTTATTTTCAATTAGAATGTGAATTGGTGGGTGAAAAACTCCACTTCATCCTTCATTGATTCAATTTTATTTATTTGTAATTATTAGGACTACAAATTATCCAAAAATTTGTCTTTTGAGGTTCAAAAAATATTTTGAATATTATGATTTTATGAAGGTTATCTGATGTTGGGTAAATTTATTTTACTACCTAAATAATAATTATTAGAATCGTAGAATATTTAGTTAGGGTTTCAATAAATAAAAAGTCATAATTTATATTTCCATCCCTAGGGTTTCCTAGAAAACACAAATTGTTTTAAATTTTCCCAAGAAGTGATATCACAATGGAATCAAAGCTTGATTCTAGCCACCTGTGATTCTGAAAGAGAAGATAAAATGGCAATCAATTTTTTTGATGACACTAGGTTTGAGGGATTTACTCAAGGGAAAGAGAGATTAGCTAATATGATGGCACAAATGATCCATACCATGAAAAATCCCAATAGGGAAGGAATTTATCATGGGAAAATGATAATATTTATCCATTAAGGACCATGGGTGATTATTCATCTAGGTCTTTCCATCCTACTTTCCTTCCAAAAGGAAAAACCATTCTAATGATCAAAACTAATCCTTCCATAATTGATGATATTTCTCTTAGTTATAGTGAGTATAGATACCTTGAAATTAAGATCTGGGATGAACTATCTCTCACCAAATTCATGGAATTGAATAAAAATCTAGTTGGAATTGGACCAAGATCTAAACTATGAGTTACACAAGGAGATTTGTAGCATGCCTAGAGAAAGGAAGAGGAAAATAATTTAAAAATTGTAATGGTAAAGCATGAATAAAAATTAGGGGTGCAAGGAAGGGAGAGGGAAAAACCCATGGAGGAACCTATCATACAAAAGAAAAGTGGAAAAACATTTTCAGCCCAAGAGGAAGAAAGTTTTTCCCTTATGATGAATAAAAAGATAAAAGCAAAAGTGGATCATAGTCTTGAAATGAAACTAACTAAATTACATGTAAGTGTGAAGGATGTGATAAGGACCCAATTCAAGAATGATGAATGGTGGAGCAGAGCTAAGAAAGTGAAGGTGATAACTACTTAAGAAAAATAAAACCTTCAACAAACTAGGGGAAATGATTATCTAATTCTTAGGTTAGAATATGGAGAAAAATCATTATTTCAAGTTTTTGGAAATGAAGTTTTGGTTAATGCAAAATTTTTGAGTCTTAAATATATTATAGTTGATAAAATTATTTCTAATGCTTTAAAAACGGAAAACCTTTTGGATCAACTGTATGACAACAATTAATAGGGAAGGAATGTTACAAGTCAAGATTGTTATGAGGTGCAGTTCCTAGAAAATTTTGTTGGGAGGAATCAACATGAAATATAGGATTCACAAGTCACTCATAATGGTTTCTAGTTTGATGGAATTTTCAAATCAGATAAACATCAAATATTTTTTGGTATTATAGGTGTTGAGTGTATCTCAACAAATTTTACATTGACAAAGAAAGGTAAAAAATTGGATTCCAACTCAAGGTATAAAATGGAAAGTCATATTTTAAGTTTTTTGTTTCATACCATGCCATTTCAAATTTTTTGTCATCTTGGAAATTAGTCTTATAATGATAATTCACTATATGGGAATGAGAGCACAACTCTTTTTTAGATCCACCATCATTCCAAGCATAGTGAAAGAATAAAGATAGAAACTTTGGCTCAAAATGAATTTTTCATAAGGGTATGGATGATGTAGGAGCATCTAAGGTGTAAGGGGAATCTTACATCACCCAAATATAAGAAATAAAATATATTTAATATGTTTATTTGAAATTTTTTTAGGTTTTTTAGTTTAGTTATAATCTTTTGAAGGCTAAAAATAGTAACCTATTATTTTTAATAAGCTAGTATTTATGCATTAATGGAAATTTAATTTTACACATAATATTTTAGATACCAACTCACAAACTTTTCAATTAAACAAATGGTTCATCAATCAGACACCTGGTTCAAAAGTTATTCCTCTCGAAAGTTGAGGACTCTAGGGAATTTTTCTATTTCAAAAATAAAAAAGTCATGTGGCATGGATTATAGGTGAAAGAAACTTATCAAAGTGTGGAATGGTTACCTAAGAGAGTATGATGATGAGTTTTAAATGAAACCTACTAGTTTGTGTTTCATTCTTATCCTTGAGTTTGGAAAAAGAAACTAAAGAGGGAAAAAATAGGATCTAAATGAAAAAAAGTAGCAAGTGGACAAAGATGATGACTAAATGTCTTTCTCTACTCATGTCACCTTTCCTAAATGAAGAAATATTGATTTTTGGTGCCACACTTAGGTCTATTCTATATTAATACACCTTGATTTCATGGGTAGATGATTGGAAGCTTTTGGAGGATCTTTTAGAGAGATTTTGGCCCTTACAACGAGTTTTAGGACTTGGCACTTAAAGTTTATCTATACAGGTTGTGGCTACATCTTGCTGATTAATCTTATTTGTAGTAAAATAACTCATGTTGTTGTAGAATTGTAATGTTTTGATAATAAATTTTTTTTCAAATTTATTTCTTCAATTTTTTATATGAAAATCTATGTTTTATTGTGTGTGAATGCTGGGTGGAGTATCTTATCATCAGGTGGTGCTAGAGTAGTACTTCCTAAGTGTGTAGATAGATCACCAACTATGATGTAGTTTGTATTAGGCCCTGAGGTTGATGGTTTTTTATAGATATCCAAATACGTCCACTAAGAAACTATGGTGGTTCTATGAGAAATGTTGTGACAAAATAGGGTTTTAGAGCCCTATAAAGACAAATCAATGCATTATAAGAAGAGTTGGAGATAGTATTTCATATAAGGAATGCAAAAATGAAGCAGAAGAAAAAGAGTATTTTGAAGAAGAATAAGATGTTTTATGAGATACTAACCAAGTTAGGTCATTTCGGGCCATTTCCAATATTGGAAAATAGCCAAATATTGAAGTTTCTATATATTCCATAAATCTAAACCAAAAAGAGTTGATTGATTGGATCAATGAAATGAAGGAGTAATTTGAATACAAAGATGTGGAAGACCCTGAAAGAGTCAAATTTTAAAATAAAAAGCTAAAAGACCATGCCAATGTCTAGTAGAAGGAAGTTTAGTTTGAGATAAATCAAAGAGGAAAAGAGAAGATCACCAAATGGGATAGAATGGTGGAAAATTTGAAGAGGTAGTTTTTTTCCTATATATTATGAGTTAGAGTTATTCAAAAAGTTTTAAGATTTAAAACAATAAAAAATATCTATTAAGGATTATACAAAAGAGTTTTAAAAGATCATTATTAGAATAAGATGTTTAGAGGCTAACAAGAAAAGGTATCCCATTGCATTAATGGGTTGAGGCCAAGCATTCAAGAGGACTTGATTATGGTTAGAATGACTACCATATAAGATGCATAAAATGTTTTCATGAAGGTAGAGGAGATTTTGAATGAAATATTCAAAAGTAAACAAATAGGAAGTCATCAGGGTGGGAACATTGGCAAAATCTCCTATGGAGGACGAAATGAAGATCAAAAGAAAAATGAGTAAGCAAACACCAGCCATAATCAAAGAGGAGATAATGGCTACCACCCTTGACACCAAAATAATGGTGAACAAAGAGGAAGAAGAAGACCTAAATGAGGACCTAAAAGAGTAGGATTTAAAGGAACTTGTTTCCAATGTGGAGAAAAGGGACATCAAGCTAATGAGTATCCCCAACATCGAGGAAGGATAAATATAAAAACTAAATGTAATGCATAGTTTATGCATTTCGGTGAAGATTATACGTCTGAACATTTTGAAGATGATAAAAAAGGTGAATCTCTTATCACAAGGAGAGTTTTGTTGAATGAATGTAAAGAACTAATCTAGATCCAGATTTTATTTTGAATAAGATACAAATCTAGAGGTAAATGTTGTAAAATTATTATTGATAGTGATATTCCTTATAATCTAGTTTCAGAGGAGATGGTTAGTAATTTGAAATTGGAGAGGTTAAAGCATCCACATCCATATTTGATTGCATGGTTGTCTAAGGGCCATAAATTTTTGGTCAATGAGTAGTGTTTAGTCAAGTTCAGGATTATAGACTAACATGATGAGTTACTTCGTGATATCATCCAAATGGATGCATGTCATTTAATATTGGGAAGGTTGTGGTAGTATGATAGGTGCGTTATCCATGATAGACATGCAAACAAATATTCCCTTATAAAAGACAGTGTTCATCATAAATTGAATCCCTTGGAGGGGGTAGAAGAGAAGACATGTAGTAGTTTTTAAATGTTTTTGGTTGGTGGAAGGAAATTTTTGGATGATATGAGGCATGATCATATGTGATTTATGTTGATCCTTGAGATCAACAAAGAGGAATTTGGAGATTTACAAATATAAGCCTTAGATTTATTAGACAAATTTCAATATATTGTATTTGATAATATACTAGAATGTTTACCACTAGTGAGGAAGATAAGTCATCAAATGGTGTTGATACAAAGAGCCAACTATCCAAATAAAGGATCCCACAAAATGACTCTTACAACTAATAAGGAGATAAATAGATAACTTCAAGAGTTATTTAAGAAAACAATGATAAGGGATATCCTAAGTCCATGTGTGGTACCTATAGTACTAGCAACCAAAGAAGGATGGAGAGTAGAGGATGTGTATAGAGATAAGAGCCATTAATAAGAATAAGATCAAGTACTAGTTCCCATTGCCAAGGATGGATGACATAATTTATCACTTGAGTGGAGCCAAGTAATTCAAAATGATATATTTGTAGATCATATATCACCAAATATAGTTCTAAGAAGGACATGAGTGGAAAATAGTCTTCTAGACAAAAGAAGGTTTTTATGAGTGGTAAGTCACACCATTTGGGCTAACCAATGAAATAATCACATTTATATAGCTCATGAGTGAGTTATTGAAAGAATTTTTGGGAAAGTTTGTTATTATTTATTTAGATGACATTTTAATTTTCAATAAGACTTGCGAAGAGCATTGACACATACCAGGAGAGTTTTTGAGAATATGACGAAGGAGAAGTTGTTGATTGACTTGAAGAAATGCAATTTTGAAAAGAAGAGGTTGGTATTCTTGGTATTTTTTATCTTAGTTGAGGGCCTTAAGATGGATATAGAGAATGTAACATCTATCATTAAATGGCCTGCACCAACGATTTCTATAGAGGTAAGATATTTTCATGGTTTGGAAAAATTTTATAGGAAGTTTATAAAGAACTTGAATAGAATATGTGCATTCCTAATTGAAAAAATGAGAGGGGATAAAAAGGAATTTAAGTGGACTATAGGATCAAACAAGAGTTTTGATATGTTGAATAAAAAGTTCATAGAGCAACCTCTTTTAGCACTTATGGATTTTAACAATGTATTTCAAGTAGATTGTGATGCTAGTGGTAGTGCTATAGGAATTTTACTAAGCTAGGAAGGTAAGCTCATTGTCTATTTTAATGAAAAACTTAAAGATGCAAAGAAAAATTATTTTTTATATGATCAGGAGTTTTATACTATAGTTCAAGATTTGAAGAAATTAAGACATTATTTTTTATCAAAGGAGTTTATTTTATATACTAATCATCAAGCTTTGTAGTATCTTAATATCCAAATAAAGTTCAATCAAAGGGAATTAAAATGGGTTCAATTTTTGCAAATTTATACTTTTGTTTTGAATCACATGAGTTGGAGGTCAAATAGAGTTGCATATACCTTAAGCAAAAGGAAAAATTTGTTGAAAACTAAAATACAAGTTATTGAGTTTGATGAACTCAAAATTTTGTATCCTAAATATCTATACTTTGTAGAGGCTTGGAAAGCTTGTTTGGAACCTATTATATTAAATAAGATAAGATGGTTAGATTTCATGATCTAATATGGTATGTTCTTTAGGAGAAACTAGTTGTGTATTTTGAAGAGTTCTATGAGATAGAACCTGACTAATGAGAAGCATTTTAGAGGGTTGGTAAGACACTTTAGTTGAGATATGACCATTTCTCTTGTTAGTGAGAATTAATACTATCCATAGTTACACTAGGATGTGAAGAAATTTGTGCAAAGTTAGAGTATATGTCAGATGGATAAAGGAATAAGTCAAAATAATGGAATATCACAATCATTACTTGTACCAAATAAATCATGGGAAGATATTAGTATGGAATTATCTCTTGGTTTACCAAGGACACAAGGGGACATGATTCAATATTTGTAGTGATTGACAAATTTTCAAAGATGGCACATTTCATTTCATGTTTGAAGCCTCATGTCATTATTCACATTGCATAGTTATTTTTTAGAGAGGTGATAATACTCCATGGTCTACCAAATACTATAGTTTAAAATCAAGATATCAAATTTTTTGGGTATTTATGGAGGACCTTAAGGAAGAAATTGAAGACTAGTTTGGAGTTCAATTTTGCACACCATACACAAATTGATGGACAAATAGAGGTGATGAATAAGAGTTTGGGTAACCTACTGAGATGCTTAGTATGAGATACACATAATGGATGGGAATTGATTTTTATACAAACATAATTTTCATAAAAAAATTCACTCAATAGGATTATTGATAAATCCCCATTCCAAATAGTATATTAGAGTAGTTTGAGGAATGCTTCTAAGTTGAGGAAGCTAGACAAAGGAGAAAAGATTAGTGTTGATGTTGATAACTTTGAAAAACACCTGAAAACCTTGCATGAAGAGTTAAGAAGGCATGTTAATAAGATGAATACATAGTATAAGGCAAAGACATACTAGAAACATAAATTTAAATATCTCAAGGTTGGATATGAAATTATGGTTCACTTGAGAAAAAATTGATTTCCTACTTGAACATATAACAAGTTAAAAATGAAGAGGTTTGGACTATGAAAGACTCTATAAAGACATTGTTCAAGAAATGATTACGAGGTGGAATTTATAGATGGAGTTAACACTCAACCTATGTTTAACATTGATCATTTAACAAAATATCATGAAGGAGACATTGAGGTTAGAAAAAGAGAATAATTATGGAAAATTCTAGCAACTACTCTAGAGAAGGAAGAGATAGAAGAAATATTTGATAGCTATGTGGGAAGAAGTACAAGAATTAGGTAGTATGAAGAATGCCTATTTAAGTGGAAAGGAAGTCATATTTAATAGTCCTCATGGTTTTTCAAGGTAAAGGTTGATTATTTTGGTTTTCCTCAAACACTTGAGATGTGACTAGGTTACCTCTCAAATTACCCCAGGTGTCTAATTCATGAGCATCCAGGGTGTAAGGGAAATCTACATCACCCAAATATAGGAGATAAAATATATATACTATGTTGTTTTTAATTTAATTTTTTTAGGTTTCTTAGTTAATTTGGAGCATAGGTTAAAGTTTATAGTGGTTTAAGACTGCCAGAATCTTCCAAAGGCTAAAAATAGTAACTTGCTATTTTGAGTAAGTTAGTATTTATACATATATAATATGTGATTTTATACATAATATGTCATATATCACCTCAATATATTTAGGAAGAAATAAATGGTTCATCAATCGGTTACCTTGTTCAAAATTTATGCCTCTTAGAAGTTATGGATTCTATGGAATGTTACTATTTCAAAAGTTATAAAGTAGTGTGGCATGGATTTGAGGTGAAGGAAACTTATGAAAGTTCAGAAGGGATATATAAGAGAGGATGATAATGATTTTTCAAATAAAATTAATAATTTGTGTTGAATTCGTATATTTTAGTTTCAAAAAATCAACTAAAATGGGAAAAAGTAGGATCTAAACGAAAAAAATAGCAAGTGGATGAAGATGATGACTAGTGAAATTTTTATACTCATGTCACATTTCCTAAATCAGGTAATATTAAATTTTGGTTCCAAACATAGGTTTATTCTATATTAATACACATTAATTTCATGAGGAGAGGATTGTAAGCTTTTGGAGAGCTTTTGGTCATTGTAACAAGTTTTGGGACTTGGCAGTTAAACTTTATTAGTACAAATTATGGATCTACCTTGCAGGTTAATCTTATTTGTAGTAAAACAACCCATGTTTTTTTATCATAGTAATTTTTTAATAGTAAAATATGTTTTATTTCTTTCTTCACATTTTTATGTGAGAATATTTATTGTGTTGTGTGTGAATGATGGGTGGAGTAGCCCATCATCAATGAAATCTAGATGACATTTTGAGATCTTTAAATGATAGTATATATAATTTCACTATTATTATTATAATCTTTAATATCATTAACCCATATAAATTAATAAGGAAAAAATCGTAATTTGACCTAAAAATGCATAAGACAAATATTATTAATGGCAATGGGATTGAGTGGTTGAAGCACAAGAGCCAAGTATCTTAGGTATAAGCCATTGATCATTAACTACTACAATAAAGCACTTATTATTTCTAAGCTATTCAAATATATACTATATAAAAAGGAAAAATCAAATGATCTATTAATCAATTCTCACTCAAAGAAGATAAATCCTACTTACACTTTTGATTGTTGATACATTAGATAATTGGGGTCATGACTAAAATGGACCTACTAGACTTAATCAAGGGATATATTAAAAAAATAACATCACTAGAAAGGGTTACAAAGCCTCTAGTCAAGAAACACTATGAAATAACCCTCATTAGGTCATATGTTTTCATATTCATTAAATATATGAAAAGGAAAGCAAAATATAATCTAGTGCTTACCAAAACTTGTGGCACAAAGTGGTGACAATAAATAGTAAAAGTAAATATGCGTAAGAGAATCCTAATTAAGCCATGTATAGGTAAAACCCTAATGCATGGAGACAGAAATATATTAATAATACCTTACATATGATACTTTTGTCTACTAAAATAAAGGGATAAAGTTAGAGATACTTACCTTGAAGATGAACCCACCAAGACTAAATATCTTCCTTGGCCAAAGGTGCTTCACAAGAGGTTGTTGTGATTTGTAAGGATCACTAGAAAATGAAAACTAATCCAAAAATTTACCAAAATAAAATATTATTATACAACTATGAAACCTAATCTCTAACTCCTCAAGTAGAGTTGGGGAAGAATAGATTGTAAACAAGTGCAAATGAATAATTAATTCTTATATGTCTCTAAGAAATGGCAAAAATAATGTGTATATGTAGTTGAATATAACCCTAAGCCTTTCTAAAATTTTAGTAGACATGGTCATCCCAATTTATTTTTTATTTTTAATTGATAAAAGTAAGTTATGTCCTAGTCTAGGCTGACTAGAGCCATCCTAGACCCATAACGTACTTTTAACTATTTGAATACAAGTTTGATGGGGCCAATAGTGTAACACAAACCGTCAAAAGGGGTTTTAGGCTTAGGAAGGGCCTAAATAAGGTGGTTAACTATTATAGGAGTGTGTAAAAGAGGTTTTAAGTCTTAGAAAAGTGCAAGAGGTAGTATAAGGTACATCAATCTTGCAAAAAACTAATGTTCTGCTTGCCCCTTTCCCAGTACACCCTTTAAGGCATGCACTCAAATAGAATAAGACAAAAAGTTCCTTCAAGATAGAAAACATGATTAATTAATAATGTTTTATAATATTATGTGTATACATATGACCAACTCAAATCTCATCACATGTCACTCAGGTGCAATAGGGGATGGTGCTTTGAGAAATGAACATAACAACCAATAAAACTAAAACTAAATAAGTTTTTGTATTTTAAAACATACGATAAGTGAAATTAAATTATTTAAATGAGATAAATATAAAATAAAAGTAATTTATGCATACTTTGACTTACCTTTATATATGGATGGTTATCTATAGTGTTTATAGTTTTGATCATGGAAGGTCCAAAGAATGCTTTAAATAAACCCAAGGATACAAAATTAAAAAGAGCATAAACAAACAAATGTAGGAAAACTAATATAGTTGACATGGTATAGGCAATATGTACATGGAAATTTGGTAATCTAGGGTGACAAATGCTAAGTTTGGACCAAATGAGCAAGTAAAAAAATTAGACTAATCTGGGTAACCGAAAAGCCAAGGATGCTAAATGATTGAAAAACTCAAAAAAATAAACCTTATGTAAGAAAGACAAACAAACAAAGTTAAACCAAGGATACATGTCAAAAATGGTAATCAAACATCATAATGAAAGCAATAATGATCCTTAAATAAATATGGACAAGAAAATGGTAAAGTAACATTGATGAATAAGTAGTAATAATCCTTACTCAATCTTCAATAGAAAAAGTGCATGAAAGGGTAACAACATTGGTGAGTGACAAGTAACCAACCTGACACAACAATGGAAAATGTATATAAAATTAGAAATGGATGCAGTTGTTTAAAATATACAAATATGACAATAGAAAATGGTAAAATAAATTAAGGCAATTATATAGTTATAAATCTCGATGGAGTAAAGAAAATAATCCATAGTCACTCAAGAATATAGTTTGGTTCTAAAGATAGATAAAACTAAAACAAAGTAGTGGTAGCATGTTTTAAGATGTGAGTAAAAGGAAATATAGAAGTGGGAAAATAGATTTAGATTAAAAATTTCTTATCATGGGGGGAAATGAAAGAAAAAGAAAGAAAGAGAAAATCTTTATTGAAGTCAAGATAGTTAAAGTAGGTTTACCAAAACAAGAGGAATTTCAACATTAATGACTCTAAAGAAAATTATCCTAACTAGAAAAATATTAGGTTAACAAATGAATTATGAATATCATGCCATGAAGGCTATATGCATGAAAATTAAAATGGAACTACCTTCTCACATCATGCTCCCCATTTGTTAGGACGCATTATAGAATCATCAATATACTTTGAAGATTAGGTACATACATGGGAAAGTAGGTATAACCATATACTATTTTGAATTATCCTATCCCATTCTACTAGACTATTACACCCCAATAGACCTTGACTTTATCATGAGCCCAATTATGGAGTTTAAGATTCGATCTAAAGTAGGAGATGTGCTATTAATCACATATTTTTGTGTGATTTTAACTTTCAACTTTGTATGTTTCCTTTTGGTCATTGATTTTTGTTTCAAATGATTTATGTTTTATCTTTTGATGGATTTGAACCATTCATCCTCCATATGGACTCAAATAATCAAACATGGGTGCTAAAGATGAATATCATTTGAAAACTTTGAATTTGGTTTCTAAAAAAGAGAATCTAGAGAATATAGTATCTAAGAGTCTTATTTATAAATGTGAAATAAAAATGCTATCTTGAGTTCAATCTTGATTTATCTAAAGTGGAATGAAAGGAAAGGAAATCAAGGGGAATGAAACATGAAACAATTTGAATTACTTCGAATCACAAAAACTATGATAAATATGGAAAGGTATACAATGAAAAGTAAGTGTGATTACTTATCATGAGAATTTTGGAAAGTGTAGGTAAACATGATAACATAGTTTTTTGTACAAGTTTTATTGATAAAAGAATAAAAAACTAAATTTGAGAATATAGGATCAAAAACTTATAACTAGTTCCTAACATTATAGAAAAGGAACATTGAAATAATTGAGGATGGTGATTCTATGAGGAGGACCTAGTCTTATACATGGTATTATAATGTAACTCATAAATAGAAACCCAAGATAATGAGTAAAGCACGTGAAAAATAAAAATGAGAAAGATGGTATTTGTGAGGAAGGCTTAGTCATATCCATGGTCTTACACTGCAACTCACAAAAGAAAAAACCAAGATGATGTAAAATACATTTCCTAAATAAAATAGTGCTAAAATTAGACAAAATCATGAGGAAGACCAGGTCTTATTCATGGTTTTATGATGCAACTCATGATAAAATCAAAATCAAAATACCAAGATGATGAACTAAGGTTTGTGTAAAGTGAAACTACTATAGAGGGTGAGACTGGTGTATATGTCTTACAAAACATGTTAGTAGGATAAAATATAGAAAGAGATATTAAAGTAAATATGTAAGAACAATACTTTAAATATTTCACATTGGTGGGTTATTTGAAAATATGGCCCTAATTAGTTTGGAGGCGATAGGTGCTAAGACAAAGTGTATTTTTTCCTAAATAAGGGCCCCACCATTTTTGGGTGTATTTTCCTTCTTTATCATGGTTATAGTCTGATTTAAAGAATAGATGACCAAAATTTAATGTGTGGACTTTAACATTTTTATTATTATTTTGGTGATATGAGCCTTACATCGGCAATTATGTTGTAGAGTGAAGAAAAAATATTCATCAAGTAGATCAAGAGCATGAAGGTGACCTTCACTTAATTTCTCACCAGGTATGATACCATGGAGATATACATAAAAAGGTAAGATCAAAATATAATTGGAGGATAGATCCAAAACCATATAATCTAGTGAATGGTGTTAACCTAGTGGTAGTGCATATGCTAGTGTGATAGGCACAAAAAGTGGGATATAAATGAATACACCAATCCATGTGAGTTTCATGACTATTCTATTGAAGGATTTTATTTATAATTTTATTAGTGGCCTCAACATTTCCATTATATTTTGGTGATATGGTGTGAAAATTTGTGAGATATTTTAAATTTATCACAAAGATGTTTCGTGTCTTTATTTTTAAAATTGACTCCATTATCAGAAATGATACTATGGGGAACTTTAAAATGACAAATGATTTGATTGAGGATGAATTTATAAATAGTGGTTCTTGTGAGATTGATGATATGAATAAATTATACCCATTTGGTAAAATATTTAGTAGCTATGAAGATAAAGACATGCCCATCCTATGATTGAGGTAGTTGCCTATGAGATCTAATACCCATATGGAAAATGCTCAAGGAGATTCTAAAGTTTAGAGATCATCTGGTGGTGAAAGGATTAAATCATCATGACTTTAGCAAGGACTAAATTTTTTAGTGAATTCAATAGCATCCTTTTAAAGAGTAGGCCAACATATCCCATACATAGTAATTTGCATGTTGTAGCATGTCTACTATAGTGACCTCCATAAATGACCCCATGTACTTATTCAAGGAGAGGAATAACCTCATACCTTCAGCATTGTGATAATAAAGGGTGTTATATAAAAATACATATTTTAAATCTTGTCCATGATTTTGAGTCTTTTCATAGGAATCCATGATTAGAGGATAGGTTTGGTTCTCAAGGAATTGGATAATGCATTTGTACCATGGGCTCTGTAAAATGGTGAAATCCTAAATATGATAGATAAGTGAATCTTGTGGTTATATGGAATATGGGGACTTTATTATTTTAATAATAAATGTATAATTATTGGAAACCTAATGTGGATGAAATAAGTATGTTGAAGATACAAGTGAATCAGTGATAGAGTTTTAATCTCTAGGGATGAGGTCAATGGTAAAATAAGAAAAGTATTTGGCAAGGGTAGTGTCTATTTGATGATAAGAATTAATATTTTTTATTTTACATTGATAATAACCAATAACCTATTGGCAGATGAGTTGGGAGTCACCCAAAGTGTAGATATATGCAATGTCTAAGTCAAGATTTGCTCTCATACCTAGGATTAATGCTTCATATTCTTCCATGTCATTAGTGAAATCAAAAGTATGTTTAAATGCAAAAGGGATAATTTTACCATAAGGAATAATGAGTATAAAACCTAACCCAAATACCTAGAGGCATTTGGTACCATTAAAATGAAGTGTCCAAGTGTATTCATGTAAATTGAGGTTGAGTTTGGGATGTTCTTCGATAACTACTTTTGATTTAGTAGTATCAAGAATGATAGAGGCATTTTATTGATTACCTTCATTAAAATAAGTAGTGAAGTTATAAAATAAATATTTAATAAATATATCCTAATTAATAATTTCAATAAATAGTATGTTATCATTAGGTAAACTATCTTTAAGGTGATCGGTAGCGGGTATCAGTGCTATTGTGAGTTGGTCAATAATGAGTTGTCATTTGATAACTTTTTACATGATAACACATAGGTCATATTCCATTAAAATAACCATCCAATTTCCAATTATGTCTTCAAAGAAAAAGGATTTAGAGAAAAAGTGAAGTGGGTTAGAATGAACAATGAAATAAGTTGTCTGATAAAGCATGTAATGATAGAGCTTTTTAGAGCTAAAATAGATAACAAGGCAATCATGTTCTACTATGGTATAAAGTTTTTCATAATCAATGTGTCCTTGGATGATATAATAAATGTCATACCCTATTCTAGTATCATCTTATTGGGAAAACATTTCCCCCATTGATACATGTGTGGAAGAAGTGTAAAAAATAAGGGGATGGTCATTTAAGGGTGGATGAAGAGTGAGTTGATGGAGCAATAATTATTTCATATTATGAAATGATTTCTAACAAGTATCAATCCATTTTAGAGAATTATCTATTTTAATAAGGAATTTAATAGAATAAATGTGATAATCTATTTTGGGGATAAATTATCATATTACCCCAAGCTTGCCAAGGTAAGTATGAGTGTCTAGAATGGAGTGAGGAATATGGATGTTGAAAACAAAATTGATATTAGTGGGATTGACATAAATGTTATGAATAGAGACTAATAACCCTAAAATTTTAACATATATTATTATAAATGTGGTTAAGTCTAAATTTATATTTGATGAGTTGATCAAAGATGATAACAATATTAAAAAGATGAGATTTTCAGCTTTTGGATTTGGCAATGAGATCACCCACATAGGTTTCCACAATATTATGGATAAGGTCATGAAAAGTGTGGGTCATATCTTGTTGATAGGTATCTCTTATATTTTTAAGGCCGAAGGAAATTTTAAAATAGTATTAGGTGCCCCATTCTATGGTGAAATTTTCCATGTATTGATCTTCTTGGGTGATATGAATTTGATTATAGCCCAAAAACCATCCATGAGGTACAAAATTTCATATATAGTAGTGAAATCGACCATGGCATCTAGTAAAGGTAATGGGAAGTTGCCCTTGGGAAAGCTAAGATTGAGATTATGAAAATTGATGCAAATGTGAATGACCATGGTGAATTTTTTGCAAATGAGGATAATGTTTGAGACCTATTAAAAATATTCCATAGGCTTGATAAATTTGGAATCTAAAAGTTAAATGATTTATGTGTGGCATAAGTTGGGAACTTTAGGGGGAAATTTCTATTATTTGTCCAAATAGGTTTGGTGTTAGGATATGTGATGACATTATGCACCATGATAATAGGATCAATTCAAATCATGTTATCATACAACCAAGAAAAATTCTTACCATATTTATTAAATAATAAACTAAATTTATCATGTTTAGTTAGTGTTAGTTATGTAGGGACTGTTCTATGTCGAAGTTATGAGGGGTGAAACATTCTATTCTTTTATTTTCCTTGATAAACATATCATTTCCATCTTGAAAATGATATGGACCATTAGGAAGAGGGGAAATGGGGTAGGTTTTAGGATCAATTCCAGCAATTAATTTGTTAAAATGATGGGCCTTTTGCTTGAAATTTCCATGTTTGTGATGTTACTAAGAAAGTTGATATTATCGAGCATATAACAATTTAAGGATGGATTCATCATTAGGTAATGTAGGTATAGGGACATAATATTCCAAATTTACTTCAAGATCAATAAATTTGTTACTATGGTGGTCATATTCATAATGTATTTGATGTACATCTATGGCCTTAACATCAAGGTTGATCTTAGGAGTAGGTATAATTGTAGAGGAAGGTTGATCAGATTAAATTTGTTGATTGTTAGAATCATTGATGGGAAAAGGAATAGGTAGAATGATCAATGTATTATGATGTATATAATGTTCTATAAGTCTAAAGATGCTAGGGTAAATATTTGTTTAACCAACCATAGAGTATCAAGAAGTAGAGAGTTAATTCAAGGTACATGACCTTTAGTTTCTAACTTAAAATATATGGAAATGGTATGAACATCATGGTTGAAAGAATATATTTGAGATAAAGTTATTTGATAATGTTGAACATTAAAGTCTCATGATTGAGCTTGAACCATGATGTATTTATCATCATAATTTGGATATTTCATACATGCTTGACTCAGAAGGAACTTCCAAAGGTGAGATGCCTAAATTTCTAAATTTATGTGGTGACATAATTAAATTATCAATAAATAATTTTTTCACTGCATACACATTACACGTGAAGTCATATTTTGTATAAGATGCTTCATGGGTATTTCATGGAGGAGGTAAATCGGTTATCTCATTAGAAAGAGGGATGGTACGATCATGAGGTAATAAGGAGGGTGATGAGAATTTCATATATATAATCATATATATATAAACTATCCATGAAGTGTTGCCTTTGGATGTATATTGTATTGGATTTAATAATTAAAGTTTGATTTAAGTAGGATATGAATGTAATTTGTTCTTTGTTTATATGTAATTGATTACTGATTCTTTACCTTGTTATTGTGTCTAACTTGGATGGATATCATAGTTTTGAGTACAACAAAACATCCGAATGATGTGGTAATTTTTATAAGGTGACACATAATTTTGATAACTCTTTTGGTTACAATTTTGAGGATTTAGAAATCAAGCTCCAAAGATCTAACACTCTAAAGACACTCTAAATATGCTTTGAAAGTGCTCTAAAGATGCTCTAGGTGTGCTCCAAAGACATAAATAGGATGCTCTAAAGAACCATAGGTATGGTCTGAAGACTTGTAGAAGGTACTTTGAAGACTTGTATAGGATGCTTCAAAGATATCTATACTTACTTTGAAGACCTACCGGATCCTATTGCTAAGAATAATAATTCTACAGGTATCTATAAATAGACTTTCTATATTTATATGTATTATTTTTGACATTACCATTCATGGTAATGGCTTAAAATAGTCCCGATATAAATTTTTATCTTTATTTTATAAACTAGATAAGTGTCTTTAGTTTAGATTAGTTATTTCTTGTCTATAGTTGAATCAGTTCAAATGCCTTCCTAGAATCATGGGATCTAACTCCTATATTGCCTATATTTTGAATGAATAGATTTAGGATTTAATATAGCCAAGATTTTTTATCTTGTGAATTGATGTTAAGATATATTTATATACACATCTCCTTCTCATTCCATGGATTTCCTATTCAAAGTTGTTGAAGTTGAATAAAGTTAGAAGAAGTTAGAAATCAAGTTCAACATTTCATATTCGTATATGTTATTTCAAATGAAATAGAGATCAACATTTTCCTTTATTTTTGAGTAAAGTAATTCCTGTTCTGAGGAAGGAACAAGGATCCATTTCACTCCAAGGATCAAGATAATTTGGTACTTTTTAATTTGATAGTTTAGAAGCATTTCTTTAATTTAGATATATGTTATTCACTATAGATTGTAATTTACCTTTAATCACAAGAGTAATTTATTTTAAATATAGAGTGATTTCCATCCAAGCAAAGAGTGACTTTTTTTTAATACAAGTGTGTAATTGATTTTTGAAATCAAGTGTGAATTTAATTTCATGCAAGATTATTTCATTTATATTAAAGAATTATTTTAATTAAATATAAGAATATTTATTTTATGTAAGACTATGTTTTTCAAATTAGATTAAGTTTATTAATTCATCTCATATTCAATATTCAATAGAAGTTGTTTAAGTGCCAATAAATAGCATTCCCAGATTTTGAACATCATGCTATCCTACCTAGATGAGAATGTCGAGTGAGGACATTATATGTCTTATGATAGATGTTTAAGTTCTAGACATTGATGGTATGAATGCCAAAAGGAGGTATTCAATTAATAAAAAAGTTAGATTTAGTTTCTTGAAAACTAGATTAAGAGTTTATTTTACTATTTTTAGGATTTAATAAGCACAACAAAACTAAACCCCCACAAATAATGAATTTTAAAACTCTAATATCAAACAATCTCATCAAAAATAGTCATCAGACACTGCCCTGGTTAAAAACGATACTAATCCATTGATCGATTAAATGAGAGGTATAACAAGAACCTATCATTTTTGGCACCATTTCTAGGGACATAAATTCATTAATAAGTGTTAGTGGGATCCTAAATTAGAGTTAGACAGGGAAATTAAAAAATATTCATAAAATTTAAAAACAAAGAAATAATTCAAGAATATTTATATTTATGAACCAACAAGAAGATTCTCAAGGATGGTTTATATCTAATGGATCCCAAATAATTCAAGAAGAGAGGGTGTAGTTCTTGCTATAAATATCAAGAAGTGCAAGAAAGGCACTTGAAATCGATTTTTATTATTCCTCTCCTAAATAGGGTTCATCCTCAAAAATAAATCCTATAAGAAGGATCTTATTATAAACATCTTCTCCTATAGGAAGAATTGATCCTAAAAATCCTCTTTTTGGTATAGTTTATCCAAAAATCCTACAAGAAGAAGAGATTATTGAATATTATCCTTCTGAGATAGACCATATATTAAGCACCCAAGAAGTGAATTTAGATTGGATTGATAACTAAAGTTGGGAAGAAGACATGAGAGATGAACATGCACATATGGAAAAACTTAGCTATCAATCCCAATAGGACAAACTTTCTCTCATCTAATCAGTTTAGGTCTTGATGATAGAACTTCCATGAAAAATATTTCACCATCCATGTTACCCACTTTTATAGGTAAGTCCTCAGAGGATCTAGATTAGTTCCTCTTTGAGTTTCAAGTTCTCTATCAAACATATGATTATGTCACAAATAATCAAAAATTGAAATTATTCCCATCAACACTTAAGGATGCATCCATGAGATGGTTCATGGGCCTTGATGGTAATTATATAACCACTTGGGTGAAATGGAAACTAGATTTATTGAAAAATATCAAGATTATTTCAGATTTAGAGATCAAAAGGAAGACTTTTTCAAGATCAAGGGAGATGAAGATGAAACCTTAGGAGATTACTTTGACAGGTTTATATTCACCCATAAAAGCAGTGGTTATCAACTTACTAAGGAGGTTGTCAAAATAGTATTTCTCAAAGGGTTAGATGCTGATGCATGGAATTACTTAAATCTAATGGGAAAGAATGACATTGATAAGCTAAGCTTTCATCAAATTTCAGCATTATACAAAAATTACCACAAAACAAGATCTAGTATAATGAAATCATGGTTAGAAAAATCACCTAAAGTTGGTCAATTAATGGAAGACTTTACTAATTTCAAGATAGAGATTCTAGTGAAATTGATGTCTACTTTATATGGCTTCAAATCAAAAGCCAATGCTACTAATACTAAATAATTATCAATCTATTGTCCTAGATGTAGACTTAAACATGTGGTAAAAGATTAGCCTTTAGACAAAATAGAAGTTTGTGGTATTTTAGGTATAAATCATGATACCAAAAATTACAAACACCTTTATTATATAAGTAACCAAGTAAAACAAGCAACTCATACCATTGAGGAAGTAAACTTCATTCAAATACAAGGAAACAAGTACTCCCTACCTCAAAATTAGTTTGGTCTTAGATTTCCTCCCAATCCATGGATGCCACCATGGGTTGAACAAGTCACACCACCAATTTGGGGACCACCATAATCAAAACCATGGGGTACTCAATAAATAGATGCCACATATGTGGGGCATGACTAAAATTTTGCCTTGGGAAAAACATCAAAATCAATAACCACATTGGGTACAACAACCAATACCTCAATGGTCAAATCAAAAGTATCAACCACAAAGAAGGTTTCCTCCATAAGAGGCCTTGATGCCTCCACAACCTCAGCCACCACTAATTTAACAATAGGTTAACCAACTATAGTTACATGCCCAACTAGTGGAAAATCCAAATAATATTGCCGAATGCACCCATCTATGGAATTGATCATGAAAGATAACATTACAAGTGGTTCAATTGAATGTAATACTATTCAACTTCAATCAGAGAAGGTAGTAGAAGACACATCCATTACCATAACTAAAATTACCAATGATGAAAAAAATATTGAGCCACATGTAGTCCAATAACCAAATGAGTAAAAGGTAAAAGCCATAACCACATCAAACATAATTTAAAATCCCCCTATTGTTCCATTTTCTTAGAGACTTAAGGAAGAGAAACCTAGGGAATATTCTTAATTTCTACATGAATTAAAAGAAATGAAGATTGAAAGTCCACTATTAAGAGAAATTAAAGAGATTATTGAGATAAATCAAATCATCAAAGGATTATGTATCAATCACTAGGAAGAAATAAATACTATCCCAAAATGATTCAATTAACTAAACAAATTGTTGATCTATTAGCAGGAAACATACTTGTTCCTAAATATGGAGATCCGGGTAGTCCTATGATGACTATAAAAATTGGGAACAAGTACATTAAAAATATTCTTGTAGATATAGGTACTTACATAAACATAATTAATATCAACACAATAGATTCTTTATCTCTCATAGGGCTTTAGCCTAACACAACAATCTTGTTTATGGAAGATCAATACATTGCTACCCTTGACAGAACCATAAAGAATGTACCAATCACGATTGAATCTTGTGAATACCCTATTGATTTCATGGTCCTAAAGCCAAAATCAAAGAGGGCAGGGTATCAAATCATCCTTGGTAGACCTTGGTTAGCTATAATTGCATCAAAAATTGACTATATATCTAGAATTTTGACCATTTCTAATGGAATTCATGCTAAACTGATATCTATTTATCCATATGTTAGACGTTTGATGGGTCTTTTTGAACAAATATGGGTGGATCAATAGAAAAAAACTAGATTGTGTTTCTTGCTTATCTATGGTTGCCATAAAATAACATGCCTAAGAGTTTTAAGAACAAATAATAGAAGATTTAGACTAAGAGAGCTTAGCTCCAAAGTCCAATGATTTTGATTCAAATTTCAATAGTTTTTCCCTGAAGTCTGATAGTTTTTATCGAAATTGAGATAGTTTTGAGCTGAAGCCTAAATTTTTTGCTCTAAAGACAAGTGAATTATCTCTAAAGACTAGTAGTTTAGCTTCAAAGAATAGTGACTTAGCTCCAAATACTAATGACTCAGTTGTAAAGACTAAAAACTATGCTCCAAAGATGAAAAATAATTAACGGGAAGGATCCACCTCCACTATTGAGAATCAAAAAAATGTCTTAAGCACACCAAATATGTAGTCTGGTCCACAAGACATTCAACAAGTCATAGTCGATTACACTCAAATGGGTAAAATTAATTTTTACATGATTTACATTATTCATTGATCAATATGCTTTCCACAACTAAGACTTCTTAAAAAGATGTATCCACACTTCACATGTTAATACCACACACATGTCCATTAAATTATTTTATGATTAAATACAAATAATTGAATTTCATTATTCTGGGCACCAAATAGATTACAACTCAACAAGGTAAATTGTTAACTATCAATAGTTGGTAAACTGACCAAAAGGAAAGAAAAGAATTTAATGTCTTGGTAAACCATAAAAAAAAAATTTATTGGAATTATAGTGACATGAAATTAATACATCCTAATGTTTTTACACATCACATCTATATTGAAAATGTTGGACCAATTAGACAACCACAATAAAGGATTAACCTAGATTTGAAAGAAATTACCAAGAAGGAAATATAAAAACTATTGGATGTTGGTTTTATCTACCCTATATATAATAGTAAATGGGATTGACCACTGGATATTGGGCATAAAAGAAATGGGAAATGGAGAGTTTTTGTATACTATAGAGAATTGAACAAATCCACCATGAGAGAATATTTTTCCTTGCGTTTCATTGATTAAGTTCTAGATAATTTGGTAGGAAAATAGTATTTTTATTTCTTAGATGGATTCAATCGATAAAAAAAATTTAGAAAAGCACCTGAAGATCAAGATAAAAAAACATTTACCTGTCCCTAGGGGACATATGCTTATATAATGCTTCCTTTTGGATTGTGAAATACAACTGCTACCTTTAAGAGAGTAGTTTTAGAAATATTTTTTGATATTACAAATTACTCTATGGAAATGTATATGGATGATTTTAATATCCATGGTACTACATTAGATAAAATTCTTACTAGATGTGAAGAATACTAGGTGTTTTTGAGTGATGAAAAATACATCATAATTGTTGATGAAGGGATGGCTCCTCATCTACACTTCTTGGCTCCTCATCTATGGAACATCCTTTTAGTGCCCCAACACCCTTCAAGGTTTAGGTGAATTTTTATATCCCTAAATTTTAAGGTAAAATCAATACTGATGCAATAGAAAATTAGTTGGATCAATTGTCTTCCTACTTTTATATAAATAAATTCACTGATGGAGAAAATATCACTTTTACTCTTTTGAAAGCATCACTGCCCATGAAAAATTACTGAGAAGTTTACAAAAAGAGGTTCAATATAGATGACATTCGCCTTGAGGTGGAACCTACTTGGGATGATTTCATGGAATCGGTAAAGGAATAATGCTATACCATTAGAGCATATGATGATTTGTACATACAGTGACAACAACTTCTCCAAGGTAAGGACCAATTTATTCAATATTACACTAATATTTTTCATTCTCTGTTTATAAGATTGGGCATCCAAGAATGTGAGAAACATAAAACTCTCAAATATCATGGTGGAATACAAAGGTACATATGGGGGGAAATGGAAATCTTTAATTTAGAAACCTTCGGTGAGGCATACAAGTTCATAGTGAAGATTGAGTAAAAGCATGGAAGAAAGAATATAAAGATTCAGCCTTAAAAATGAAAAAGTGACAAGGAAGGTCAAACATGAGGCCAAGATTTGAAGCAAAAGGAGTTTCAAAATAAGAAAATCTAGAAGGGGAAGAATAGAAAATGATGTGATTACCACAAAATTGGAACTCACTCCAAATAACAATGTTGAGCCATCAAGTCACTACTTTCTAAGTCACAATACTTGACATCTAATACTCTGTCTCATACACAACCTATATTTTAAGAGGATGAAGAAGAGAGTGTATATTCTAAGCCCAATACCATAATTACTTCATCATAGACCCATGAGGAGAGGCTAAATGATAACTAAAGGTTATTTCACTCTAAATTATGTGTAAAAGCTAAGCCTCTACATTTCATTCTTGATAGTGGGAGTCAAAAAAATTTAATCTTCACTAAAGTTGTGAAAAGTCTAAATTTATCCATGAAGCCTCATGCAAAGACATTTAATCTTCATTCATATGTAATAAAAACTTTCCAATATGAAGTCTTGTGTGATGTGGTCAATCTAGATGTTTGTCATGTACTCCTTGGTTAGCCATTCATGTATGATTGACATGGCATATATGAATCATGAACCCAAAGAATCACCCTCACTCTTGGAACATGGTGTTATAGGGTACCAAAGGTACCACCTACCACATCTGTCTCCTTGATTAGTGCCAAGAAATGTAAGAGATTGGTGGAGAAGATATTGTAATTTGTTATCATGGTGGTCAAACCATAGAAATATAAGAAGGTTGATATTTTAGTCCTGACTACATAATAAAGACAACAACATAAGTGGATGAGACAAATCATGGAAGAATATGATGACTTATTCAAATCACCCACAAGAGTTCCACTTCACTACCAGGTAAAACATTCTATTGATTTGATGCCAGGATCACCTTTGCCTAACAATCTTGTGTATCACAAATCAATTTTGGAGAATGATGAGATAAAAAATAGAATAAAGAATTGATCCAAAAGGGTCACATCAGGCTAAACTCTTCACCCTATGGTAGCCTAATTATCTTGTCACCAAAGAAACATGGAATATGGAGGCTTTGCATTGATTATCAATCCCTGAATAAAATCATTGTGAAGAATCACTACCCTCTCCATAAGATTGATGACCTGCTGGACCAACTCTGTGGTGTGAAGTTACCAAAATTGATCTCAAATCTAGCTATCAAAAAATTCCCATTGAGCCCATTGATGTCTAGAAGACTGCATTCAAATCTAATGAGAGGCTCTTTGAATGGTTGGTTATGCATTTTGTCTTAACTAATGCAGCTGCAATATTCATGAGGATGATGCATGACATCTTGTGACCTTTCACCAAATCATTCATGGTTGTCTACCTAGATGACATACTCATCTATAGTAGAACATGGCAAGAACATCTAAAACATGTTTATAAGGTGCTTCAAACTCTTCAAGAGCACAAGTTGTATGTAAATCTTGACAAATGCACATTCAGGATGAAAATAATTTAGTACCTAGGGTACATTGTGAATGAGGAAGGGTTCCATGTTGATCTAAAGAAGATTTAGGTTATTAAAGAATGGCCTACACTAAGGACCCTCATAAAACTTCATAGATTCTTGGGTCTTTCAAATTTCTATTGTAGGTTTGTTCTTAGATTATCACATGTTGCTTCACCACTAACCCAAGTGACTAAAAGAGGAGCTATATCTAAATTTTAGTAGTAAAAAATATAACAAAGGGCATTTAAAAATTTGAAGAATAGACTTTACTCATCCCCTATTCTTGCCTTGCCAAATTTGCATCAACCTATCAAGTTGATGACAAATGCATCTGAATATCCCATGGAAGCTGTCATCATGTAACATGGACATCCTGTTGTATATCATATTGAAACTTTCACTGATACAATCAGGAAATACCTGACATATGATAAGGATATCTACGCTATTGTGAAAGCTTTTAAACAATAGAAACACTAAATCTTAGGGAAAGAAAGGGTCATCCACACTGACCAAAGACCATTGGAATTCATCTAGATGTAGAGAAAAATATAAAATGAGAGGCACCAAAAGTGGGCCACATATCTAAAATAATTCCATCTGATAATCAAAAACAAAAATGGGAGCTCAAATATGAATACAAATTATCTAAGCCACCCACCAATTACTACACTCACAATAGTTCTTGACCTGTGCAGACATGAGACTACCACATTGGGTACAACAACCAATACCTCAATGGTAAAATCAAAAGTATCAACCACAAAGAAGGTTTCCACCATAATAGGCCTTGATGCCTCCACAACCTCAGCAACCACTAATTTAACAATAGGTTAACTGACCATACTTACATGCCCAACTGGTGGAAAATCCAAATAATATGCTAAATGCACCCATCTATGGAACTGATCATGAAAGATAACATTACAAGTGGTTCAATTGAATGTAATACTATTCAACTTCGATCAGAGAAGGTAGTAGAAGACACATCCATTACCATAACTAAAATTAGCAATGATGAAAAAAATATTGAGCCACATGTAGTCCAATAACCAGATGAATAAAAGGTAAAAGCCATAACCACATCAAACATAATTTAAAATCCCCCTATTGTTCCATTTTCTTAGAGACTTAAGGAAGAGAAACCTAGGGAATATTCTTAATTGCTGCATGAATTAAAAGAAATGAAGATTGAAAGTCCACTATTAAGAGAATTTAAATATATTATTGAGATAAATCAAATCATCAAAGGATTATGTATCAATCAGTAGGAAGAAATAAATACTATCCAAAAATGATTCAATTAACTGAAAAAATTGTTGATCTATTAGCAGGAAACATACTTGTTCCCAAATATGGAGATCCAGGCAGTGCTATGATGACTATAAAAATTGGGAACAAGTACATTAAAAATATTCTTGTAGATATAGGTACTTCCATAAACATAATTAATATCAACACAATATATTCTTTATCTCTCATAGGGCTTTAGCCTACCACAACAATCTTGTTTATGGAAGATCAATACATTTCTAACCTTGACAGAACCATAAAGAATGTACCAATCACAATTGAATTTTGTGAATACCGTATTGATTTCATGGTCCTAAAACTAAAATAAAAGAGGGTAAGGTATCAAATCACCCTTGGTAGACCTTGGTTACTACAATTGCATCAAGAATTGACTATAGATCTAGAATTTTGACCATTTCTAATTGAATTCAAGATAAACTGGTATCTCTTTATCCATATGTTAGACGTTTGACGGGTAATTTTGAATAAATATGGGTGGATCAATAGAAAAAAATTAGATAGTGTTTCTTGCTTATTTATGGTTTCCATAAAATAACATGCCTAAGAGTTTTAAGAACAAATAATAGAAGATTTAGACCAAGAGAGCTTAGCTCCAAAGTCCAATGATTTTGACTCAAAGTTCAATAGTTTTTCTTTGAATTCTGATAAGTTTTATCCAAATTTAGATAGTTTTGATTTGAAGCCCAAATTTTTTGCTCTAAAGACAAGTGAAATAGCTCTAAAGACTAGTAGTTTAGCTTCAAAGAATAGTGACTTAGCTCCAAAGACTAATGACTCAGTTGTAAAGACTGAAAGCTATACTCCAAAGATGAAAAATAATTAATGGGAAGGATCCACCTCCACTATTGAGAATCAAAAAAATGTCTTAAGCACAACAGAAATGTCATCTGGTCCACAAGACATTCAACAAGTCATAGTCGATTACACTCAAATGGGTAAAATTAATTTTTACATGATTTACATTAATCATTGATCAATATGCTTTCCACAACGAAGACTTCTTAAAAAGATGTATCCACACTTCACATGTTAATACCACACACATTTCCATTAAATTATTTTATGATTGAATACAAATAATTGAATTTCATTATTCTGGACACCAAATAGATTGCAACTCAACAAGGTAAATTGTTAACTATCAATAGTTGGTAAACTGACCAAAAGGAAAGAAAAGAATATAATGTCTTGGTAAACCATAAAAAATGTTTTTATTGGAATTATAGTGACATGAAATTGATACATCCTAGTATTTTTACACATTACATCTATATTGAAAATTTTGGACCGATTAGACAACCACAATAAAGGATTAACCTAGATTTGAAAGAAATTACCAAGAAGGAAATAGAAAAACTATTGGATTTTGGTTTTATCTATCCTATATATAATTGTAAATGGGCTTCACCACTAGATATTGTGCATAAAATAAATGGGAAATGGAGAGTTTGTGTAGACTATAGAGAATTGAACAAATCCACCATGAGAGAATATTTTTCCTTGTGTTTCATTGATCAAGTTCTAGACAATTTGGTAGGAAAATAGTATTTTTATTTCTTAGATGCATTCAATCGATAAAAAAAATTTAGAAAAGAACTTGAAGATCAATATAAAACAACATTTACCTATCCTTAGGGGAAATATGCTTATATAATGCTTCCTTTTGGATTGTGAAATACACCTGCTACCTTTAAGAGAGTAGCATTAGAAATATTTTTTGATATTACAAATTACTATATGGAAATGTATATGGATGATTTTAATATCCATGGTACTACATTAGATAAAACGCTTACTAGATGTGAAGAATACTTGGTATTTTTGAGTGATGAAAAATACATCATAATTGCTGATTTAGGGATGGCTCCTCATCTGCACTTCTTGGCTCCTCATCTATGGAACATCCTTTTAGTGCCCCAACACCCTTCAAAGTTTAGGTGAATTTTTATATCCATACATTTTAAGGTAAAATCAATACTGATGCAATAGAAAATTAGTTGGATCAATTGTCTTCTTACTTTTATATAAATAAATTCACTGATGGAGAAAATATCACTTTTAATCTTTTGAAAGCATCATTGCCCATAAAAAATTGGTGAGAAGTGTACAAAAAGAGGTTCAATATAGATGAAATTATCCTTGAGGTGGAACGTACCTTGGATGATTTCATGGAATCGATAAAGCAATAATACTATACCATTAGAGCATATGATGATTTGTACATACAGTGACAACAACTTCTCGAAGGTAAGGACCAATCTGTTCAAGATTACACTAACATTTTTCATTCTCTATCTATAAGATTGGGAATCCAAGAAAGTGAGAAACATAAAACTCTCAAATATCATGGTGGAATACAATGGTACATATAGGGGGAAATGGAAATATTTAAATTAGAAACCTTCGGTGAGGCATACAAGTTCATAATGAAGATTGAGTAAAAGCATGGAAGAAAGAATATAAAGAGTCAGCCTTAAAAATGAAAAAGTGACAACGAAGGTCAAACATGAGGCCAAGATTGGAAATAAAAGGAGTTTCAAGATAAGAAACTCTAGAAGGGGAAGAATGGAAAATGGTGTGATCACCACAAAACTAGAACTCACAACAAAGAACAATGTTGATCCATCAAGTCACTACCTTCTAAGTCACAATACTTGACATCTAATACTCTGTCTCATACACAACCTATATTTGAAGAGGATGAAGAAGAGAGTGTAGATTTTAAGCTTGATACCATAATTACTTCATCATAGATCCATGAGGAAAGGCCAAATGTTAACGAAAGGTTATTTCACTCTAAATTATGGGTAAAAGGTAAGCCTCTGCATTTTATTCTTGATAGTGGGAGTCAGAAAAATTTAATCTTTGCTAAAGTTATGAAAAGTCTAAATTTATCCATGAAGCCTCATGCAAAGCCATATAGTATTGGATGGTTGAGCCCAGGGAGATACCTCCGTGTCACCCATCAGTGTCTTCATTCATATGTAATAAAAACTTTCCAATATGAAGTCTTGTGTGATGTGGTCAATCTAGATGTTTGTGATGTACTCCTCGGTCAGCCATTCATGTATGATTGACATGGCATATATGAATCATGAACCCAAAGAATCACCCTCACTCTTGGAATATGGTGTTACATGGTACTAGAGGTACCACCTACCACATCAGTCTCCTTGATTAGTGCCAAGAAATGTAAGAGATTGGTGGAGAAGATAAAGTAATTTGTTATCGTGGTGGTCAAACCATAGAAATATAAGAAGGTCAATATTTTAGTCTTGACTACATAATCAAGACAATAACATAAGTGGATGAGACAAATCATGGGAGAATATGATGACTTATTCAAGTCACCCATAGGAGTTCCACTTCACTACCAGGTAAAACATTCTATTGATTTGATCCTAGGATCACCTTTGCCTAAAAGTCTTGTGTATCATAGATCAGTTTTGGAGAATCATGAGATAAAAAATAAACTAAAGAATTGCTCCAAAAGGGTCACATCAGGCTAATCTCTTCACCCTATGGTAGCCTAATTATCTTGTCACCAAAGAAAGATGGAACATGGAGGCTTTGCATTGATTATCAATCCCTGAATAAAATCATTGTGAAGAATCACTACCCTCTCCATAAGATTAATGACCTACTGGACTAACTCTGCGGTGTGAAGTTCTTCACCAAAATTGATCTCAAATCTATCTATCACCAAATTCCCATTGAGCCCATTGATGTCTAGAAAACTGCACTCAAATCTAATGAGGGGATCTTTGAATGGTTGGTTATGCCTTTTAGCTTAACTAATGCACCTGCAATATTCATGAGGATGATGCATGACATCTTGTGACCCTTCACCAACTCATTCATGGTTGTCTACCTAGATGACATACTCATCTATAGTAGAACATGGCAAGAACATCTATAACATGTTTATAAGGTGTTTCAAACTCTTCAAGAGCATAAGTTGTATGTAAATCTTGACAAATGCACATTCAAGATGAAAACAATTTATTACCTAGGGTACGTTGTGAATGAGGAAGGGTTCCATGTTGATCTAAATAAGATTCAGGTTATTCAAGAATGGCCTATAGTAAGGACCCTCATAAAACTTCATAGCTTCTTGGGTCTTGCAAATTTCTATTGTAGGTTTGTTCTTAGATTATCACACGTTGCTTGGCCACTAACCCAAGTGACTAAAAGAGGAGCTAAATCTAAATTTTAGTAGGAAAAAGTATAACAAAGGGCATTTAACAATTTGAAGAATAAAATTTACTCATCCCCTATTCTTGCCATGCCAAATTTGCATCAACCTTTCAAGTTGATGACAAATGCATCTGAATATCCCATGGAAGCTGTCATCATGTAACATGGACATCCTATTGTATAACATATTGAAACTTTCACTGATACAATCAAGAAATACCTAACATATGATAAGGATATCTACACTATTGTGTAAGCTTGTAAACAATATAAACACTACATCTTGGGGAAAGAGACGGTCACCCACACTGACCATAGACCATTGGAATTCATCTAGATGTAGAGAAAAATATAAAATGAGAGGCACCAAAAGTGGGCCACATATGTACAATAATTCCATCTGATAATCAAAAACAAAAAGGGGAGATCAAATATGAATACAAATTATCTAAGCCACCCACCAATTACTACACTCACAATAGTTCTTGACCTGTGCAGACATGAGACTACCACTTGGGCTTTTCTATATGAAGTAGATCCTACCTTTGCTGATAGATATTAGGTAATTCAAAAATGTAAACATGTTTCTAATTTATATTTACAAGATAATGTCCTCTATCATATGGGGCACATCTATGTTCTAGCTATAGAGAAATAGAAGATGATATGGGAAACACATTTTAGTAGGATAGTTGGACACTTTGGTGTAGAAAAGACATTGAAGTTCTTTAAAAACACTTTTAATAGCCCCATATGTGAAAGGATGTGGAAGTGTACCTCAAATATTGCATCCTATGTGTGATATCTAAGCCAAAAAATAAGAAGCAAAGATTTTACATGCCATTGGCAGAACCAACCAGGCCTTGGGAATCTATCTCAATGGATTTTATCTTAGGTTTGCCCACTTCAAAACATGGAAAATACTATATTTTTGTTGTAGTTGATCCTTTTTAAAAAATGGCTATCATGATTGATTGTAATAAAAATATATCTACTAAAGAAACTTCTCAACTATATTTTAGTCATGTATGGATCCATTTTGGTCTCCCCAAGTCCATTATCTCAGATCAAGATAACAAGTTCCTAAGCATCTTCTAGTCTAATCTATGCAAGATGATGGACACTAGGCTGATGAAGTCCACAACCTTCCATCCATAGACTAATGATTAGATATAAGTGGTGAACCGATTGATTGTTCACATGATTCATATGTATTACTCCAAACATCCATGCACATGTGATGAGGGGCTTCTTTTCATACAACATGGATACAATCAGATTCTGCATAGCTTGACCAAACACAGTCTATTCCAAGTATGCTTTGGGTTCTAACCCATGACACCGATTGATATAGATGTTCCATTGTCCACCATGGAATACACACCTCATGGGCGATCCAAGGTAGTAAAAGCAACAAATTTCATTGAATAAATGCAACACATCTAACAACAAGTTCATGACATCTTGGAGAAGATGATTCAGAAGTATAAACAATGGCATGATAAACATAGGATTGTGCACCATTTTGATATG